>CAUYPO010034727.1:0-21802 GCA_963574435.1 Cheirogaleus major
TCCCGCCTTGGCCTTCCAGAGTGCTAGGATTACAGGCGTGAGCCACCACACCCAACCTAACTTTCATTTTATTTCTACAGTGTAGAATCATCCATCTAAAAGCTCAAGACCTAAAGGATTATGACGTTTTGTGACTAGCACAAGGTCACAAAGACAGGAAAGGGAAGTTGAGAACTGAATGGATGTATCCTGCATTGGAACCTGAAGGGAGAAAGACTTAACCTTAGTTAAGTGCAATGACCATAGCCGGGCATGGTGGCACATGCCTGTAGTCCCAGCTACTCGGGAGGCTGAGGCAGGAGGATTGCTCGAGCCCAGGAGTTTGAGGTTGCTGTGAGCGAGGTTGACGCCACGGCACTCACTCTAGCCTGGGCAACAGAGTGAGACTCTGTCTCAAAAAAAAAAAAAAAATTTAGATTGATATTTTTGTAAGCTTTTTGTAAACCTTCTTTATCATATTAAAGGTACATTTTATTCCTAGTTTGGTGAAATTTTAAAATCTTAAATGGATTTGAATTTAATCAAAAATTTTTGACATCCGTTGAGATGATCATATAATTTTCTCTTCCTTTAATATGTTAATATGATGAGCGACATTTATAGATTTTCTAATATTGAACTATTTATCTTTGCATTCCTAGAATAAACATCTTGACCATAAAGGATCAATTTTATATGCTGTTGTACTCACCTTATATTCTGTGTAGGATTTTTGCATTTGTATATGAACAATATAGGATTGTATTTTCTTTTCTCATTCTGTCTCGGTCTGTTTGGGTTTCAAGACTCACAAAATAATATAAAGAATCTTCTGTCTTTTTATATCCTTCCCTCTTTTTATATCCTCTGGAAGAATTTAAATAACATTGGAATGATATTTCCCTTCAAGTTTCGGTAGAATTCACCTATAAAACTCTCTCAGGGCTGGGTATTTTCCTTGTAGGAAGATTTTAAAATACTGCTTTGATTTATTTAATAGTTGTGGGACTATTCAGGTATTTTATTTTTCCTTGAGTCAGTTTGATAAATAATGTGCTTCTAGGAGTTGTTTTCAGTTTTATCTAAGGTTTTAAGTTCATTGGCATAAAGTTATTGATAGTATTCTCTTATCTTCTTAATCTCTGCTGTATTTGTAGTTATTCCTCCTTTTTCATTTACAATATTATTCGTGGTGAACTATATTATCACTCCCCAAATATTTGCTCCCTTTCTTGTAAGTGGACTATACATTGCTACCTATCGGTATGTGATTTAAAGTGCCTTTTGTGGGAGGAGAATGCATAACCACTCAGCTGTCAGTAGGCTGGATCACAATGACATCATATCTGAACAGAAACTTTAAAAGATGTTGTGTGTGTTTCCACTTGCTTTCTTGTTCTTTTCTTTCTCCCATGAGAATGGCATGTCCTTAATTGAGGCTCCCAGAATTAGGAAGGCATGTGGAGGAGAGCACAGCAGAGTGACAGTGGACCTGCAACATATATAGCAACCAAGCAAGCAACACTGAGATTTGGGATTTTGTTAGTTACCAACAAATATTATAGTGAAAAGTGACTGATAAATTATTTATCTATGCCTTTTTGTCCTTTTGTTTCTTAGATAAACCATTGCAGAGGTTTATTTATTTTGTTGGTCTTTTCAAAGAACAACTTTTGGCCTTCTTGATTCTTGTTCTCTATTTCATTTCTATTTTGTTTTCTATTTCATTTTCTATCTCTATTTCTGCTCTTATAATTATCATCTCTTTCCCTTCACTCTCCAACTTTATTCTATTGTTTTTTATTTCTTAAGTTATATGCTTAGTTCATTAATTTTCAGCCTTTTTTTCTCTTCTACAAAAAGCGTTTAAGGCAATAAATTTACCTTGAAGCACTGAGCACTGCTTTTTGTATCCCACAAGTTTTCATATATAGTTTTTACATCATTCATTTCTAAAATATTTAAATTTTTATTATGGCTTCTTCTTTAACTCATTATTTATCTAAAAACATGTTCTTTAAATTTAAAATCTATGGATATTTTAAATTAACTTCTAACATGTTTTGCATTGTTATCAGAAGATAATTTTTGTTATATTTTTCTTTGATATTTGTTGATATATGCTTTATACCCTAATTCATGATCTGGTCTTATAAATGGAAATATGAGCTTGAAAAGAACTTGTATTCCGTCACTGTTGGATACAAAATTGATATATGTCCATTAGTGTATGCTTGTTAATTTTATTGTTCAAATATCAAATGTCTTTGCTGATTTTTCTTTTCTGTTTGAATTACTAGTCACAAAGAAGGGCATCTTGAAAAATCTTCCATAATGATGGTAGATTTGTCAACCTCTCCAGTTTTTATCAATTTATGCTTTTTCTATTTTAAACATATTTTATTAGGTGCTTTTATGTTTAGAATTGTGTTATCATTTTTGGTGAATTAAATTTTATACCATGACATAGTTATCCTTTTCTATCCCTATAATGCTCTATGTCTTAAAGTCTGTTTTGTCTGATATCAACATAGGCAAACTAGCTTCTTCTTAAGTGAGTGTTTGAAATATTTTCAGTCCTTTTATTTTCAACTTTCTAAGTTCTTTTATTTTAGCTATACTCATGTATACAGCTGGATTTTTTTTTGTTTTGTTTTGTTTTGTTTTTTTTTGAGACAGAGTCTCACTCTCTTGCCCGGGCTAGAGTGGCGTGGCATCAGCCTAGCTCACAGCAACCTCAAACTCCTGGGCAGCAGTCCTCTTGCCTCAGCCTCCCTGGTAGCTAGGACTACAGGCACGTGCCACCATGCCTGGCTAATTTTTTCTATTTTTAGTTGTTTGGCTAATCTCTTTCTATTTATAGTACAGACAGGGTCTCCATCTTGCTCAAGCTGGTCTCAAACTCCTGAACTCAAGCAATCCTCCTCGGCCTCCCAGAGTGTTAGGATTATAGGCGTGAGCCACCGAGCTCCGCCTACAGCTGGATTTTTAAAAGTCCTAATTAACAGTCTCTGTCTTGTAACTTCCAATTTTGGTTTACAAATCGTTATTGTGATTCTTGATATATTTAGACTTTGATTCTCTTACTGGTTTCTGTTTGTTCCACATTTTCTATGTTTCTGGGCTTCTTTTTTTTCTTACTTTGTTTTTGGATTAACTGAGTTCTTTTTGCACCTTTTCCCCATTCCATGTTTTTCTCTCTAAAGATTTGGATTTATACTTTCTTTTTTAAGTGGGTACCCCAGAAATTTATTATGTATTTTAACAAGGTATAAATTTTAAATATAATGTACCATTCTCTTCTAGATAGTGTAAAAATTTAGAATATTTAAGCTCTTTTCATACTCTTTCTGACTGGTATAGTACTATCTAATTTTTTGGTTCTTTCTTTTCTTTCTAATTCCACATATTAATGATTGTTATTTTATGTTACACAGGCAATGTTTGGATTTATATACGAGGAAACAAGAAGAGCCAATACGAGGATGTTTTTGCACACTAGCCGCCACTAAGTGCGACTAGGACAGCTTAATCTTATGTGGCTGTCCTCTAAAAAGCTATATAAAGTGTGTCTCAGGAAAGTCTACTTGAGGGAATATTTTAAAAATATGTTCAATCATTCAATAAACCGCCTTGGGAAAAAAAGAGAGGAATTTCTCTACTGGCTTTTGTTTTCATTCTGTTATAAGGTTTAAGTCCTCTGCCCTTCTGTGTTGTTCATGTGTGTCCCCTGGTATTTTATGATTCAGCATCAACAGGATGAAAAAAAGATATGTAGTAATGGTATGGAGTAAAGCCCGTCATTGTGTGCATGTATGGAAGTGGATGGAATCCATGTAGAGTTGGTCCCAATAATAGTGGCTAGAGCTGGAATTAAAGGTCCTAGAGACAGGTGAGGCCAATAGCATCTGAAGATAAAGAAAGAAAGAGAATGTTCTCAAAAGAAGGAACAGCATTTTAGAGATACAAATATAGAAGAAAGCACTATTCCTTTAGTGAGATGCAAGAATAGCAGTCCCTCTCCAGCTGAGGATTTCTGTTATGTGAACTCTTGTAAATGTATTTTTACTTCTGTGAGAGCCTTTTCTTTACTCTCCAGAATTTAAGGTTGGACATACATGAATCTGAATTCCTAACATTGACGATAATTAGAGAGAACAGGTTACTGGAAAGAGATAAGGGAAGTCTGTAGGTGTAGATGTTTTGCTTAATAGTTTGGGAGAGAGAAAGAAAGGCAAGGCAAAGAGAAGGCTTTGGAATGGTTCATCTCAGCATCACTGCCAGGAATGGTGCTGAGTTATATGACAGGATGTCCAAGAGAGGCAAATTAGAGTGCCTTGTTTTGTCTGATGGGTTCTCAAAATTATTATTGGCAGAATACAATTACATTATTACATTTGAGAAGAAGTTTGAGAAATACCTTGGGGTGCTATTAAGGGCTTCCCTTTTCAAATTCACTGAGCTGGGTAAAATAAATAGAAATTACCCAAATACACTGCAAACTAGACCAAACATCCCATCAAGAACAATTAGGAAAGCTGGATAAAATATTTTTAAAATATCTAATTGAAAGCATTAGAGAACTACTAAGACAGCAAAAGACTTAAGGATCAAGATACTAGATAAGAAGGAATCTCATAGATATGAGACCAACATTTGGTATCACTTGAGGTATTCACCAGTTTTAAAGTCAAGGATGAGAAGCTGAGCAGAGCTTTTGGAAGTTTCACAGGGCTGAGGAGACAATAACTGGGGTTAAAAAGGGATCCTGGTAAACATTCCAGACTTTCAGTTGGGATCCCTAAAGGGCTAGGAGCAAGTATGAACCAAAATTGACTCTCAAAGACTGAAATTCAGTTTGAATCAACTCAATCTTAGATTTATTCAGGTGCCATGCCCCAGCCCTAACCCCTATAAACAAAAATAAGTCCCCTCTGGGTGAAGATAATGTCATCCAGTACCTCAAATTATCTCTATAATTTTTCATACACAATTTCCAGCATTTAATGAAAAACGAGCATGCAAAAAAACACAAGACTACCAAAAATTCAGAGACAAGACAGACAGTAGAAAGAGACCTACAGAAGATCTAGACATTGGAGAAATCATACACAAAATTTAAGATAACTGTGATTAATGTGTTCCAGAAATTAAATGACAACATGGAGAATTTCAGGAGAGAATTGAAGACTATAAAAAAGAATCAAATGGAAACTCTAGAGCTGAAAAATACAATAACCAAAATTAATAACTCTACACATTGAGCTAAACTTTTAACAAAAACAACAAAAGTGAGAAAACAGTGGAATAATATCTTAAAAATGCTTAAAGAAAATAAGTAACAACCAAGAATTCTACACCCAGTGACAATATCCTTCAGTAATGAAAATAAATAAAGACAATTTCAGAGGGAAAAAACCCAAGAGAATTTATTCCTAAAAGAATCACAGTAAAAGAAATACTGAAGAGAGTTATATATGACAATAATTTTACAAAAGAAGGAGGGGTGTGGTTGATGGATATAAAGTTCTAAGGTACTTACAATGTCCAGAAAGTGGTAAAAGTACTAATTTCTTTACACTTTAAAAAGTTAAGGATGCATGAGTAACCATTGAAAAAATAGTAAAATAGTAGATTTCAGAGTATCTCTCTCAGTAACGAGAAAACTAGGCAGACAAAAAATTCAGTAGGGATGTGAAATATTTGAATGATGCAATAAATGTTACTGATAGAACACTGCAACAATTGTTGTTGAATATGCATTCAAATGTACATGGAACACTTACCAAAATTGACTATATGTTGATCATAAAACAACTCAACAAATTCCAAATGACTGAAGTCAAACAGAGCATGTTCTCTGGCCACAGTTGAATTAAATGAATCTAGAAATCATTAATAAAGATAACTAGAATATCCACAATGTTGGAAATGAATAATGCACTCCTGAATACATAGTAGATTAAGGAAGTCATAATAGAAATGAAAAGGTATGTTGAACTAAATAATATTGAGAATAAACTTACAGGGCACTTAGAGGAAAATTGTAATCTTTAAATTGAAAATATAACAATTGCACTATAGAATGTATATAGAAATAACAACATAGAAAAAAGAAAGCCTAAAAATTAGTGATGTAAGTACCCATCTTAAGGAGTTAGAAAAAGAATAACAAACACAGAGAAAGTAGAAAGAAAGGAATGATAAAGATAAGAGTAGAAACAAATGAAATAGAAAATAAGTTTACAATAGAGAGACTCAGTAAAGGCACAAGTTGTTTTTTGAAAGGACTGATAAAATGGAAAAAAAGCCCTGGTAAGACAGGTCCAGAATAAAAGAGAGGAGGCACAAATCAAGTCAGAACGGTAAGGGGGACATAGCTCTAAATTCTGTTAAAGAGTAGCAAGAAAAACAGATGCCTGAGTTCTATTCCCAGGGTAACATATTAAATTGGCCTAGGGTACAGCCTGAGCATAGAAATTTTCAAAACATTCCTGAAGTTTTTAAAAATCTCTTAAGCTGTTCAGATTCCCCAGTGAAAAATCTTCCAGTTTCCTGCCTGGGGGCTATAAGCATGGTTGACAGCTTTCTAGGAATTGAGCAGATGATGAGGTTCTGAGGTTCTGATTCAATGTCTTCAGTGATTATAGAACAATTCATTCTGCTCTTTCTATTCTTGTATATGTTTTGGTAAATTATATTTTCTAGGAAATTGCCCATTTCATCTATGTTTTTAATTATTGGCATTGATTTGTTCATACTTTTATGTTTTAAATGTTCACTGTACCTATAGTTATATGTTATATCTCCTTTTCCAATTTAAGTATTGCTTATTTGTGCATTCATTCATTCTCTCTCTCTCTCTCTCTCTCTCTGTCTCAACTTAGTAAATTTTTCCAGAAGTCTGTCAGTTTTCAAAGAATGAACTTTGGCTTTGTTGATCACTTTGTTTTTCACTTTCATTACTTTCTCTACTTATTATTTTTTTCCTACTACATCTCTAAGTTTTTTCTATTGTTCTTTTTCTGATTTCTTAAGTTGGACACTTAGCTCATTACTTTTAACCTCTCTTCTTTTCTAATTATAAGCACTTAAAGTTATTGATTTCTAACCTTTTAGATTTTAAAATTTTAATTTCAGCTATTTTATTTTTATAATTTGTTTGGTATTTTTTCATATCAAGGTCCTTTTTATAGTCTTTCGTTCCTTTCATGTTTTTGAGTCTTTTTTTTTTTAATGTATCATATATTTGGTTTTTTGTGTATGGTCATTTAAATACTGACATCTTTGTGAGTCTGATTTTGTTGTTGGTTTTTCTGCTGACTTTCTCATACGTTGCCTTTTTTCCTTGTGTATCCTGTGATTTTTATTATGATCTCATGTTTGTTGGAACTGTACCTGTGAGTAATCCTTTAGACCTACATTAAGGATTTCTTTTTCCTTTGCTAAGTGCATCAGGGACATGCCAAACTTACAGCCACTTTAAATTCTTGGCTTGGAATTTTTTTGACCAAGCAGGTAGCATGAATTTCAGTTCCTCAATGCTTTGTAAAGCCTCACTTGATACTTACAAATTATTTAGGGGAGATTTTACCTCACTTTATTCAGAGCTATGTCCTTCTCCCTCTATGAGGCTGGTTTTTCTTTCTAGTTCATTCTTTCACTAAGAGGATAGCCCTTTGGGGGTCCTGGCTTTATGGACGGTTTCACAACCAATTCTCCAGCTTGCAAGGACACTAAGCTTTGCTTTTTCATTCATAGCATGGTTGATAGTCGGAGGTTACTGGGGATCCTAAGATGCCCATAAGAAAGCTGCTGGATTCAGTGCTCATTCATCCTCTGAATTTGTGCTTTTGATTTATTTTGGCTTCTAAGGAATTCCCTTACTTTCTTGCCAGCTCAGATATGCATATAGAGATTTTTAAAAAGATTTTACTCAGTATTTTAAGGAGGTATTTTAGTAGGAGGGTTTTTTTGTTTTGTTATGTTTTTAACCATAACTTGTCTTCTATGTTGCCAGAAAGGAAGTCCCATTCATTCTTCAGCCCACTCCAGGCTAGTTTCTCTCCCTACTGCTTCACTACGACTATTCTTGTTGCAGCCATCAGCCATCTCCACTTTGACACATTCAATGGACCTTTTAGCGTCCTTGCCTTATTTGACCTACTAGCAGTATTCAGCACATTTTATCACACCTTTTTTCTTGAAACATTCAAAAAGTAGATTCAAATACTATTAAGATTCTCTTTCTGGCTTCAAAACCTATTGTCTGTTCCACATGATGATGCCTCAACACTGGTACTGAGTACATACATACGTATATTAAATATTTATTTAATTGGTAGCATTGGAATCAATATAATTCATGGCAAAAGTATTTTCAAAACCTTTAGGCTCCTTACATGACAGCTGACACCTACTCATACAAAATGAAATCAAAGCAATATGCTGAGGTTAAATTAATATATAATCAACTTTAAATTTTCTATGAGCATATTGTCTACTCTGTGAATTATATATTATGATGTAATGTATTTCCTTATAGTCATTATCACCCCTGAGCCATCAGTAAGTCATTAATATGTCATAACAAGAAGAGAATATGTTTTTGGTGAGGATATTGATGAATAAGCATGGCTAGCCACTGCAGAGAGTAAACTTAAAATTTCTTAGTTTGGTATTCAGTTCCTAAATTACCCTTCCAGCCTCATTACTCCCAGGAAAAGTTCACCTTTCCCAACAATATAGTCTAGTCCTTCTCTGAATATGCTCATCTACTTTTCTACCTATGTATCTTTATTTCCATTTCCCTTCTGTATTCCTCTCTACTTTTCTCTCACTCTGCCCACCTGTTCATTCTTTCAAGTTGTACCTATTAAGTTCCTCCTCCTCCAGAAAGCTTTGCAGGCTATTTCAATGGTCATAGGAAGTTTCTGGCCTGGCTACCAATGGTCCCTTCCACTGGTATTAATGCCCTTGTATAATCATATCCCCCTGAGTGTGGACTGGACCTAGTGACTTGCTTCTACAAGCAAATGGAATACAGCAAAAGCAATGAGATGCCACTTCTGTGACTCCATCTTGCTAGTGCTCCCTCGCTTGCTGGCATTTTCTCTTGCTCCTTTACTTGGTCACTCTGATATTGTGATGCTTCACAGAGAGGCTTACATGACTAGGAGCAGAAGGAGGCCTCAGGACAACAATACGTGAGGAACTGAATCCTGCTAACAACCATGCCAATGAGTGTGAGAGCAGATCCTTTTCAGTTGGGTCTTCAGATGAGACTGCCACCCTAGCCAGCACCTTGATTGTAGCCTGGTGAAAGACTCAGAAGCAGAGCACCCAGTTAAGCCATGCTTGAATTCTTGATCCACAGAAACTATGAGATAGTATGTGTTATTTTTAGCCACTACACAGCAATGGATAACTAAAACACCGACCTTCCTTTAAGCCCTAAGTATTTGTTATCCATGTTTATTATTTATTATAAAAGATACACATGTAGATGTTGAAAAACTTCAAATAGTACATATTTGAAAAGTGAAAAGTAAAAGTCTGCCCTCACCCTCTTCCTGCCCATCCTCTAGGGTAGACGTTATCAGTCACTTCTTATATATCCTCCAAAAGTTTTTTAATATAAATGGGATCATACTATACATATTGTCCTACAATTTATCTTATTTCATTTAACAATTCATCTTTTTATGCAGATTTATAACACTTTTTGAAATAGAAATTATATTCATTGCTTTTTCTGTTTATGAAAATAATGCATGATCTTAGTTGAAAATTTGATATATACCAAAAAAGCTGTAAAAAATTCACCTCTACTCCTACTATTCAGAGATAAATTTTAGAAGTATAGAATTGAATGTCTATTTTGGTCTGTCCCCTGCCCCTTCAAGCCCTCCTCTTGTAGTAGAATCCCTCTTTCTTGTGAGGAACCATCCAATATGGTCAGTTTGGGCTGACCCCCCTCTTCCATGGGTGGCCTCATGACCTAGGTCTGGCCAGTCAGAACCCTCCTCCACTCTTCTACCACCCAGACTGGTTCAGGGCACGCAACTCAACCAAGCAGGGGACCAGTCAGTGTCCTCCCTGGCTTTTGCAGAGGGAGCTAATGAAGAAGATGGACTCTTCCTTCTGGTTGTTAAACTAAGAAGGTGTGAGACTAGGCCTCCTAGGGGCTGTCTCCCCATTGTTTAGGGAATGGATGTCTGGAGAATGAAGCCAAGGAGGGACAATAAGTCTTACTGAAAGATGAAGAGGGCAAGCCCTGAGCTCATCACTGATCCATGCCTGGACCCTCCAGAATCCAGAGGCATCCTTGGCCTTCTCAATTCTGGGAGGCAGTAAGTTCTCTTTTACTGCTAACATTTATGTCAGTTTATGTCTAAGGGAGTCTTGCCTTATACAAGTATTGCATTGAACTTTATTTAATTTAATAGCACTTGAAAGTAGAAGAAATGGTGTGTACCTGAGATAAACCTTTTTTTTTTTTAAACAACAGATCATTTCTAAAAGGTTCCTTAAAGTTAAACAGAACATATTATGAAAAGCATTTAGAAGTTGAGGTAATTATGTTTTGTAGTTTAACTTGAAGTTTCTTAATAAACATGAGTTTAAATTTCCAGCACAACTTAGTCCAATGTTTCTAAACTTAAAGCCACCTGTAATGTCTAACCAGTTAACCAACCAACCAAACACATACCTTTAACTTTTTAAAAAAGAGAACAAATATCCTTTTAAATACAAGCCGTAAGCCTACATTTATGGCCATTCTTTAAATTATTAGGGGAAGAAATTAATTAAGGAAGACTGATCTGTAACCAAAATGTAATTTTTATGTGAAAACCCCCACATTTTAGGAAAAATGAAAACAATTAAAACAGGAGAGAGAATTACAGCTGACTGCTATAGATTTGATGTGCACTCACTTAATCCAGATGGTTTCAATGCATCATTCAAATTATTCCCTCATCACTGTCTTAGCCAGTGTAAAGCCAGTGGTTATTATGTTCTTGGTTTCCAATTTATTTTGATGTCCCAAGGGTAATAGACATAACTCTTCTTAGAGAATCTTCAGAATTTTTGGAAAAGGATTTAAGCTAATTTGGCTGCTGGCATCAAATATTCTCTGGTGTGTTTTACTCCTGGAAGAACCATTCACATTCTACTAGAAGTAATGTAGTTATCATAGGGAAGAGCCTATTTGATCTAATGGCATATTTAATAAAGGTAAAACATACTTTATATTACTGTCTTCTCATCCCAAGAATGCAAGATGTTCTGCAATGGGAATTTGACCTCTTCACAGTTTCATAAACTTATTAAACCTTAACTTATAAAACTTAACTTATACTTAAACTTATAAACTTATCAACCTGAGCAGTTGTATGTGGCTTTAGGGAGGCCAGCTGAGCCCCCACTCAGTGAATGTTATTGGTGATCAAAATTGTCAGTGAGGAAAAATCCACTCAAGTTCACATCTCTTGTGGCAGGTTAGCTATCCTGAGAACACCTTTCACCACAGACTTTCTCATGACTTCATAATAAATGGATAAAACCCTTAATTATATTAGTATAAAATTGTAGTTATATTTCAGTCAGTCTTTGGGGTTTTTTTCCTCCTCCCTGAAAATATTTATGTCCAATTTTCAAGCTGACAAGAGACCTTGAATAGTTGAAAGTAGATTTCTAAATGAAAGACAGAACTAAAAGGGCTGTGTGGAGCTGCCAGGGGGTCTGGTAGCCTAAGATCAGGCCTCTGAGTCCTGGTTCTCCTGGGGGTGACAGCTCTATGACCCTCCTAGGTCAAGTCCTGAAACCACCTGAGCACCAGTTTCCACGTCTATAAAACTGGGCTAATAATATCCTTCTTGCTTACTCCACAGAGTGGCTGTAAGGATCAAATGAAATAACAGATACGAAAGGGCTTTGGAAATGAAAAAGGCTGAGATGAAACTGTTAGTTATTACCCACATAGCATTCTGAACTGTTTCTAAAAAATTCCTCCACTCATTAGAACTTATACGCCTAATTACAAAAATGCCAATTCCTACACAGCTCAACCACTTCTATGCAAATTCAGTAGAGCGGCTTCCTTACTTAGTTCCTAACGACACAACAATAAAACCAGTTAGTGGGATGTAGAAATGGGCAGTTTTAGCTATCTGCCCATAGGGTAACGTGTTTCCTTTATGCCAGGTGTGGGGAACCTGTGGCCTTAAGGCCACATGTGGCCTTCTAGGTCCTTAAGGGCAGTGTTTTGACTGAATCTAAATTTTACAGAACAAATCCTTTTATTTTTATTAATACATTTTATTCATCTTTTATATTTTTATTTTTAAAACACCAAAGAAGAAAATAAGTTTCAATGAAATAATCCTCCCAGACTGACCAGCACGATTAGAACATTAGTAAGCCATAAGGGCTAAATTGATGGCTGCTGTGCTTATAATTTAGTTCTAACTTCCCCACCTGACTGGCGCCACTACTGCATGAGGCTGGTTGGCAAGAGTTTATAGGGGTCAAGTACACCAGTCTGTTACCAGCTTTTGACAGCAGGGCACTGTGTTTCTGTTTGAAGTGGAGTTTGTGGATGGTTGCACAGCTCACCAGTGTTTTTTAATTCTGTCTGCTTAACAGCCCACCATGTCAAAGAAGACCAAGAGAATACTGAAGGAAGAAAACAGATTTTTAACTGAGGATTGGGAATTGCAATATTATCTTGTTTCCGCTAAAGATAAGATGATTTGCTTGCTTTGTGATACTGCAATATCAACATTAAAGAAATTCAGTGCTCATCAGCATTATAACTCTCATAAGGATCACAAATATTTTAAATGAGAGGGAGAGGCATGAAAGGTTGCATTGCAGAAATTAAAAAGTGAAAATCAAAAGCAAAGACAGGCCGGGTGCGGTGGCTCATGCCTGCAATCCTAGCATTCTGGGGGGCTGAGGCGGGTGGATCGTTTGAGCTCATGAATTCGAAACCAGCCTGAGCAAGAGCGAGACCCCGTCTCTACTAAAAATAGAAAGAAATTAATTGGCCAACTAAAAATATATAGAAAAAATTAGCCGGGCATGGTGGCGCATGCCTGTAGTCCCAGCTACTCAGGAGGCTGAGGCAGAAGGATCGCTTAAGCTCAGGACTTTGAGGTTACTGTGAGCTAAGCTGATGCCACGGCACTCACTCTAGCCTGGGCAACAAAGTGAGACTCTGTATCAAAAAAATAAATAAGGCAAATGTAAAAGGTTATTCATTATATCACTTGTTCATAATGGCAAACAACTAGATTTGTCCCTCAACAGAGGACTAGTTAATAAATTGTGATCTACTCACATGACGGAAGACCATGCAGGCATTAAAAAAAAAAGCAGTTATATATGTCTATAGAAAATGATCTCCAACCTACAAAATTAAATAAAAAAGTAAACTGTAGAACAATGTGAATTCATTATTGTTTTGGTTTCTAGCACTGGACAGGGAATATTAATACCTCCTGATCTTTAAAAAAAAATTTTTTTTTTTTTTTTTTTGAGACAGAGTCTCACTCTGTTGCCCCAGCTAGAATGCCGTGGCATCAGCCGAGCTCATAGAAACCTCAAACTCCTGGGCTCAAGCGATCCTTCTGCCTCAGCCTCCCAAGTAGCTGGGACTACAGGCATGCATCACCGTGCCCGGCTAATTTTTTCTATATATTTTTAGTTGGCCAATTAATTTCTTTCTGTTTATAGTAGAGACAGGGTCTCACTCTTGCTCAGGCTGGTCTCGAACTCCTGACCTTGAGCGACCCACCCTCCTCAGCCTCCCATAGTGTTAGGATTACAGGTGTGAGCCACTGCGCCCAGCCTAAAAAAATACATTATTGTGGTGAAACATATATAATATAAAATTTGCCATTTTACCCATTCTTAAGTGTATAATTCAGTGGCACTAATTACAGTCATAATATTGCACAACCACCACCACTGTTTCCAAAACTCACTGCTTTGGAGGCCATTCACTGTCACCATCCCAAACAGAAGCTCTGCATAACTCCCCTGGCCCCTTCCCCCAGCCGTTGGCAATCTCCTCTACTCCTATCTCTGTGCATTTGCCAATCTAGGGGCCTCATATAAGTGGAATCAGACAATATTTACCCTCTTGTGTCTGGATTATCCAATTCAGCCTAATACTTTCACATCCTTGTAACAAGTATCAGAACTTGCTTATGGCGAAGTAACACCCCATTTTGTGTGTGTGTGGACCACATTTTGTGTATCTGTTCATCTGCTGATGGACATAAGTTTGTTTCCACTTTTTGGCCATCATGAATAGTGCAAAGAACACTGGCATACAAGTATCTGTCTGAGTCCCTGTTTGTAGTTCTTTTTGGTATAGACCTAGGAGTGGAACTGCCGAGTCCCACAGTAACTCTATGCCTAGCTGTTTGAGGAACTCCTCAACTTACTTTTCTCCTTCTTCCTCTCCTCTTTGGTCTGGAACCAGCTCCTCTCAGGCCCTTGGTCTGCTGCCTCCTTTCCCTTCTCCAGGAGCCGCTTTGCTGTATTGATCTGGGGGACAAAAGGAGGCCTGTGGAAGCCTGTCCCTGCTAGTACGTGGCATGGCAGCAGCAGGAAGCCACTGCCTGCAGAAGCCTGGGGCTCTGATGAGATGGAAGCATGTCAGAAGGGCAGGACCCCCAGAGATGCTGGGATGCTACGGTTTGCTTACTGAGCTGCAGTGTGGACGAGAGCCCCCTCGCAGCCTCACCTGGGCTTCTGATTGCTGCATCTCCTTTTCCTCTGCCTCCAGCTGCAAAACTGCATACACATCCTTTTCCATTTTCTCAATCTTGTCCCGGAATTTGAGGATGACATCTGGAGGGGAGAGAATAAAAAGAATTTTAAAATAAAGGTGACTGGCCGGACGCAGTGGCTCATGCCTGTAATCCTAGCACTCTGGGAGGCCGAGGCAGGAAGATTGCTTGAACTCAGGAGTTCAAGACTGGCCTGAGCAAGAGTGAGACCCCATCTCTACCAAAAAGAAAGGGGAAAAACCCCAAAAACCCAGCCAGGCACTGCAGCACATGCCTAGAGTCCCAGCTACTCAGGAGGCTGAAGCAGAGGATCACTTGAGCCCAGGAGTTGGAGGTTGTAGTGAACTATGATAACGCCCCCACACTCTACCTATTGCAACACAGTGAGACTCTGTCTCAACAAAAACAAACAAGGCAAGTGAACACCCCCCCTCACAACCCCCAGCCCTTCATATTTAAAAAAAAAAAATGAAAACAAAAGAGAGAAAAAAATAAGGGTGACTACTAATACTATGCAGCTGGTGAAAATAATGTAGCTGTGTATTTACTGACATAGAAAATCGTGTTTAACGTGTGACTTCTGTGCTGCACAGACCCCCCAGACAAGGATGACCCCTTTCTACCTCTCTGACCTGTGTCCCCCTGCTCACCATGTCCTAAGCCCCCTGCCCTTCCTTCCCTTGTTCTCACACACCTAGCTTGCTCCCACCTCCCAGCCCCTGCCCCGCTCCCTCAGCTCAGCGCGCCCTGGCCCAGCTCTCACGGCCGCCTCACTCCCAGCAGCCGGGTCAGCTCCAATGCCGGCTGCTCAGAGGCCTTTCCTGAACAGCCTTTCTGAAGTAGGTACCTCTCCTCCTGTCACTCCCAATCACTTCCACAATTCGCTTATTTGCTGTCCCTTCCTCCCACCCGCATGTCAGCCCAGCTTCATTCCCCACTGTGCCCAGAGTCTACAGCAAGACAGACAGCACCAGGCACGGGGCAGTACTCAGTGACCAGGCACGGGGCAGTACTCAATAACCATTTTTGGAGTGAAGGAATAGAATGCAAATGAAGAGAGATCTAGGAATGGAACGAAGGTCTGAAAGGATGTGTACCTAAATGTTAACAGTGGTGAGCTCTCTGACAGAGAATTACATTTTTGCTTATTTTATTGACTAATTTCCAACAGTGACTATGTAATTATTTTTATAACTTTAAAAAGATAATTTTAAAAGAGGATGTGCTTTATGTGACCCCGAAGATCAGAAGAAAAATGAGAGGTGATCTCCTCCCTACCCTCAGCCCCCCACCAATAGGAAGGGGAAGGAGTTAGTGGGAATTATGCCCAAAGAAGAGGCCTTCTCTTCCCAGATTCCTATAGGAACACACCTATGAGTGGGGCACTACGGTTACAATTCCACCATTATTCCCTCTTACACACAGGAAGGCAAGCTCAGGGTGGTGAGGTGAGACCTGCCCAGGGTCACTCAGCGAGGAAGGGGCAGAGCTGGGACTCAAATGTGGCTCCTGGCTGCAAAGCGCCTGCTCGCAGCCCCTCCGCTCTGCCCCGGCCCTGCCCACCCGAACCACCCTGCGCTGTGGCTTCGGTGCCCACTCACCCTGGGGGAGTATCCGGGCCTTCACAGGGGCCTTGGCAGCTTTTACAATCTCCTTCAGCATCTTCCGCTCCTCTTCCCCCACCAGAGAGACGGAGCGGCCAGCCCTGCCAGCACGCGCTGTCCGCCCCACCCGGTGGACGTAATGCTTGATGGTGTTGGGCATCGTGAAGTTGATTACCTGCAAGGTTGAAACTGAACATCAGTCCCACCTGGCAGGGGAAGGGGGGAGCCATGAGGAAGCAAAAAGAGTCCCACCAAAAGTTCAAGGAAGACAGGGCCTGCTCACCGTTTTGACCCCCTCAATGTCAAGTCCACGGGCTGCCACATCAGTGGCCACGAGGATGTCAATCTGTTCATCCTTAAATCGCCTAGAAATAGCCACAAACAGAGCTGTTCCTCCAGACACCCTGGCCCAATAATGCTCCACGGGAGCCACAGCCAGCAGAGAACACAGTAAGACATGTGCTCTTTCTCAGGCAGCGTCCTCCGGGGCCCCTCAACAGCTCCCACCCTGGGGACAAGTGTCCTAGGGCACAAGGGTCATCTCCTATGAGACTACAAAGTCAGAGTTCTAAATGCATGCGAGTGGTGACCTCATAGGGTTAGATAAAAAAATTTAAGCAGGGATTACACTGTGTCTGCAGCTATTGCTCTGAAATAACACCCGGGGTCCTGTGTTTTATTTTGTTTAAAGACGGGGTCTGACTCTGCTGCCTGGGCTAGAGTATAGTGGTGTCATCATAGCTCACTGCAGCCTCAAACTCCTGGGCTCAAGTGATCTTCCCATGATAGCTTCCTGAGTAGCTGGGACTACAGGTGTGCGCCACCACACTTGGCTAATTTTTAAAAAATCTTTTTTAGAGAGGGGTCTTGGTATGTTGCCCAAGCTGGTCTAGAAGTCCTGGCCTCAAGCAATTCTCCTGCCTCGGCCTCCCAAAGTGCTCAGATTACAGGCATGAGCCACTGCACCCAGCCCCCAGGTCCTATTTTTCCTAGTTATCTGCCCTGCCCAAGAAGGGTGGGAGGGAGCCCCAGTCCCCACCCCTAAGTTACCGAAGGGCCTCCAGCCGCTGCGTCTGTGACAAGTTGCCATGGAGCTCACCCACCTGCAGCCCCATGAGCCCCAGGAGGATGTGCATGCGGTGGGCCTGCTTCTTGGTCTGCGTGAACAGCATCACGTGGTCGGTGAAGGTTCTCGTCAACAGAGCTGGCAGGGAGAGAAGAGTGAGCCAGCAGCCAATTCTTGGCTCTTATTCTACAAGTACCCCTCCTCGTCCAACTTGCGCTGCTGTGCCTGGCACTGGGGGAGTCGGGCACTGTCCCTGACCCACGGAGCTCACGTTTCAGCGCAGAGACAGAGAAGCTAATTCCCGAGGGTGATACATGTCAAGAGAGAGTGAAGGGAGGGTGGGGAAGGTGGCCCCTCTGAAGAGGTGACATTAGGTTGAATGACAAAGCAGAACATACACAGGAAGACTGGGGGAGGGTTCCAGACAGATGAAAGAGCAAATGTAAAGACCCGGAGGCGGGAACAAGCTTGGCGTGAGAAAACGCAGACAGACACGTGGCTGCAGCCAGGAGCAGCCTGCACAGCTGGGACCCCAGGCAGGCGAGGGCCCGGTCCCGGAGGGTTCTGCAGGGCTCACGAGGGATTTTAGCCTGTGAGCAACGGAAGTCACTGCAGGGTGTTCAAATAAGAACGTAAGGAGAGCGAATGTTCCCTTGTGGGCGGTCATCTTCGGTGGTCCCCAGCGTGGAGAGTCACAGAGGGCATCGCGGAGGCAGAGAAAGCCGGCCAGAGGCGGCTCAACGATCCAGGCAACACGCGGCAGCGGTCTGGGCTGCCGGGCCACGGCGGCAGCTGGCGTGGGAGTTGGGCGGGACACAAGAGGACGGGTGAGGCAGTGAAGAAGAGGGAGGCTCAGGGAGGAAGGCGGCAGTGCAGGAGCAGCGGGGCGGCCCTGCGAGGGGGGACTGCGCGCGGAACACGGGCAAAAACCAAGCGCATCAAGTGTGGACGCCACCAGCCCACCCTGCCCGGTCCCGCCCTGGGCTGCCACCTGCCACGATGGCTTCCCGGTCCCCTTCCCGATTAGGCCGGATCCGGACAAACTCCTGCCGCAGGAAGGGAGCCACATCCGTGTTGCTGTTCACAAATATCCTGACGGGATTCTTCAAGGAGACAGAAGCCAGGTCTTTCACCTGCCAAGCACAAAGCGGGTTTGCTCGGCTCTCGGCAGAGGCGGGGAGGAGGGAGCAGCAGCGCGCACCCGCAGCCCCCTCAAGGCCGAGCCTGCCACTCTCCGCGGAGAAGCCCCCGGCCCACCTCGTCCGTCACGGTGGCCGAGAAGAGCATGGTCTGGCGGTGGTGGGAGCACATTCGGATGATCTCCTTCATCTGCTCCTCAAAGTACTCGTCCAGCATCCTGGAAGCAGTGAGAAGGGACATGCCAGACAGGGCTGGGGTGCTCTTCTGTCACGGTAAGGGACACAGAACAGCACACAGGCCCTTGGCTGTCACTGGCTGTGCTCGGGAGTCATCTCACAACTCCTAAGGACGATGACCTTCTCCTATATGACGTCATCATCACACCCAACACAAACGTTTAAGTGTTTGAATGATATCTAAAGTATGGGCCACATTCAAATTTCGACTGTCCCCAATGTGTCATTTTATAACTGTCTTTTGTTTTCGTCCAAGGATCAAAGTTTTTGCACTTAGCTGCCATAGCTCTTTAGCCTCCCTTCATCTAGAAAAGTCCCTTCACCCTCTTCACACGCTGGATTTGTCTAATTGTCTAATTGTTTCCCAGTCACTGACACAGAGAGAACGCTCCTGGGCGCGGCTGTGCCCTCGTGCCCACTGCATCAGGAGGCAGCAGTGGCCAGCCTGCTTTGAACCGCGGCTGTGCATTTGCTCACTTGGATGCGGCAGTGCCTGCCACGTCTCTCTGCTGCAGAGGGACCTTCTCCTCTTTGTAGATAATAATAATCTATGCGATTACTTTGATTGCGGCACTTCTCTCCTCTACAGGGTCTGGTGTGGGGCCAGGTCTGGCACCGAGCTGTCCTGTCTCCTTACTCTCCATCTCAAACCCTGCCTCAGCCTCTCTTGTTCTTTCAAGACACTGACATCTTTTAAGAATACAGTTTCCCCTTTAAATCTTCTCCTTTAAAATCTAAGTCAGATCATGTCCCCTTGGCTTCAAATGACCCCTTCACCTCCTTCAGGCCTCAGGAATGCTTCCTTTGTTCTGGGGGCAGCAGCCAATAAGTGTTCAGCAAATACTCACTGAGCACCTGCTATACACTAGACTCAGCCCTAGGCTCGGGGTAAGGCCGCACCCCCTTCAGGAATACTGTGTCCCAGGGGAGAGGAGGAACATAAACGCCACACAACACGTTGGTGGCAATGCAGTAAGTCAGAGAATCCTAGCAGCCAGAGGACATGGGCAGGAGGGAAGGAGCAAGGCAGGACAGGAACCGGCAGAGTGGGCAGCAAAGGCCCCCTAATGAAGTGACAACATGAAGGAGGTAACGGAGGCTGCTCCCCAAAGTGGGGGTGTGCAGACGAGCTTTACCAACAGGTACGCGGGTGTGAAAACGAGACCAGATGCCGGGAATTCTGCCTGAACAACTGGCAGGATAGAGCTGCCATTCCCTGAGCTGGGGCGAGGCGGAGGGCATTCGGGATCTGATGCTTGTTTAAGGACCTGCTGAGCCCTGAGGTGCGCCAATCTGAGTGAACCTCCCAGGCTCTGGGGCTGTTTGTGACCGCCTTGCCCTGCCCCCGCCCCAGTAATTGGTCCAGTTCTTGAGGAGTCCATTCTGTTCAGTCATGCAGGAAAGAGGTGAGCAGACGGGACCTTAGGGGATGCAGGAAGGAGTGGGAGGGAGGGAGGAGGCATGTGGGGGGAGAGGGAGTTCCCTACCCCCAGCCCCACCATCCCAGAGGCCGTCTGCAGAAGCCTCGTTGCCTGTCCCCTGCATTACTCCCTGGACCCTCAGCACCATGGGGTGGGTACTGTTCTTGCCCCGCATTTACAAATGCCAAATAATTTGCTTTGATAATCTAAACAATGTTTCCAAATCTCAGGAAGTGGCAAAGGTGGCATTTGACCCACCTTACCTCTTAGCCATCATATTACAGAAAGAGAGAGAGGCACACACACACAGGAAAATGTGGGCTAAGGAGGGACAGAGGCCCCAGTGTGAGCAGCAGAACTGGCATCACACACCAAAGGCGATGGCCGAGCACCACGAAGGGACGGCAGGGCCACAGCCGGGACATGGGTCTTGGGATCCCAGAGTGCCTGGGGCCCCACCATGCGCTGTGTACCTGTCAGCCTCGTCCAGGATGAGCACCTCGATGCTGCTCAGGTGGAAGGAAGGGCAGTTGTGGAGGTGATCGATAAGCCGACCCGGGGTGGCGATAAGGATGTCTGGCGTTGCCCGAAGAGCTGCTTCTTGAGACTTCACATCCAGGCCACCTGCAGAGAGCCAGGTCAGTCACTCAACAGCATTAACCCAATACCTGCCACCTGCCACCTGCCAGGCCTCGTGCCAGATACAGAGGGAACAAGAGAGAACAAGACTGACAAAGGCCCCGCCCTCATGGATATTCCAACACAATGGGATAGTCAGATTATGAAATTGCAATTGTGCCAAGTGAGAAAATAAAAAACAATGGTGACACAAAGACACTTCAGAACAGAATGATCGAACCATCTGAGGATTAGGAGAAGCAACTTTGGAAATGATGAAGTCTTTGTACATGCAGACAAAAATCACTTTTGATTTCCAATTGCACAGGGAGGGCAACCTCTGCCCAAAATAATATTTGATTCATTATTCACACTAAGCAGAAAATTATATCCTAAATTTATGCAAACTGAGAAAGGCTTTTTTCCCATAATTTTGAGGTATCATTTTTCAAGGTTGGTTAAGTCTCAATCAAATCCTCTCCCCCCGGCCGGACGCGGTGGCTCACGCCTGTAATCCTAGCACTCTGGGAGGCCGAGGTGGGCAGATCATTTGAGCTCAGGAGTTCGAAAGAGCAAGACCCCATCTCTACTAAAAATAGAAAGAAATTAATTGGCCAACTAAAATATATAGAAAAAATGAGCCGGGCATGGTGGCGCATGCCTGTAGTCCCAGCTACTCGGGAGGCTGAGGCAGAAGGATCGCTTGAGCCCAGGAGTTGGAGGTTGCTGTGAGCTAGGCTGACGCCACAGCACTCTAGCCGGGGCAACAGAGTGCGACTCTGTCTCAAAAACAAACACACAAACAAAAAAACAAATCCTCTCCCCCCCACTATGTACTGTGAAAACATCATCTGCTTTTTTTTTTTTTTTGAGACAGAGTCTCACTCTGTTGCCCAGGCTAGAGTGAGTGCCGTGGCGTCAGACTAGCTCACAG
>CAUYPO010034728.1:0-42682 GCA_963574435.1 Cheirogaleus major
TCACACATGGTGGCCCTGTGACTAACCTCTGCAGTTTGAAACACCTGGAGGTGTGCTGCACTCACAGGGTCCTGGGGCAAAGCCTTAGCCTAGGCTGTGGTGGGGCTCAGGACATACTACTCTGAAATATGGCACTGTGGCACTCTAGAAAACAGCAGAGGCAGAAAGGCCACTCTTATTTTCCCTTGCCCTTTTCCCCTGAAACAGGCCATGAAACCAAGCTGACCTTCCCCACAGTAGGTCATAAGACCCTTGTGTGAGAGGTGCCCACCCTATACTTGAAGGAAAGGAACATCCTTACTTCTGAAGACACAGAGAAGAATCTGAACCTATAGGCCTTACTAAGTTCCCTCCTGTTTATTACCATTAGATCATATCATACACTCTTTGTCCAACCACCCTTCTATACTACCATTTACTCCTCCATCAAACTTAGCACAAAAACACATAGGCTTCCCTATTTCTTTGGATCTTCATTTCTGAAGTCTCTGTGTCACATAAAACTTATATGAAGTACATTTGTATATTGCTCTTGTCAATCTGTCTTTTTTTTTTTTTTTGAGACAGAGTCTCACTCTGTTGCCCGGACTACAGTGCAGTGGCATCAACCTAGCTCACAGCAACCTCAAACTCCCGGGCCCAAGCCATCCTTCTGCCTCAGCCTCCCGAGTAGCTGGGACTACAGGCATGCGTCACCATGCCCGGCTAATTTTTTCTATATATTTTTAGTTGGCGAATTACTTTCTTTCTATTTCTAGTAGAGACAGGGTCTTGCTCTTGCTCAGGCTAGTCTCAAACTCCTGACCTTGAGCGATCCTCCTGCCTCAGCCTCCCAGAATGCTAGGATTTCAGGCGTGAGCCACTGTGCCCAGCCTCAATCTGTCTTTTGTCACAGGTGCCTCAGCTCCGAACCTAGCGATGGAGGAAACCTGGCTTCTCCAGTCTGTGGCCCCTAGCCAGGATGCAGCCCCCAGCCTAACTGCCCCTCCTGTTGGGAAGCAGACTGTTCCTGTCTTTCCAAGGGCTAGCAGGCAGCTCTTCATGGATTAGGAAGTGATGACAACTCCAGGACGTCTCCACACGATGGTTGTTGGGGTGAGGGGCAGGCTGCAGGCTGTGCTGCCATTGACCTCACATAAGATCAAGGAGACAATGGCTGTGGGTGCTGAAGAGCAGGCAGGGGCCAGGAGGAGAGCTGGGAGTGGCGAGGGGGAGGCCAAAGCCTCTCCAAGCCACCCCTAGATGGGTATGAGAGGAGGAGAAGAGGCCAGCCAATCACTGGATTGAAAGGGGATGGGGCAGGGACCCCAGCAGCTCTGGGGGAGCCTCCCAGGCATGAGCTTCACTTCACTGGACTCATCCAACTGCCATATACGGGAAGGGGAGTGGAGGAGAGAAAGGCGCAGTGTGCATTTAACCCACCCTTCAGTTGTGGTAGCCTCTGTGTTTGTTGATGCAGCTGCCTCTCTCCTGAGATCTGTAAAAGGATTTTTTTTTAAAAGGTAAGATCATGACTTTTATACAAATGTAAAATATACACGTCAAAGATTTTTATTTAAGTCATTAATTAATGAGAGAACCAGTAAGATGTTACAGCCAGTCCAAAAGAGAATTAAAAATACCACGTATATTAATACAAAGGCAAGTAGGAATGCTGACATGAATTTACGAATAGATGCAAAATTGATGCTAGCCACTGGACAGTTTGCCTGTCTATGGACAAGGACGATCTGCATTCCCATGGGTATCCTATGACTTACAGAGCTGTCAAAGAGCTCCAAGACCATGACGGGCTCTTCTAGTGAAGTCTTTCCTTGTAACGTCTTTCACAGATCCATGGCACAGTATCTGGCTGGGGCGGGTAGGGGCAGAGGGAAGCCTGGACATTTACTTCAATGGAAGGAGAGGGCTGCGTCAGGAGACAGGCTGAAGACAATCCGAGTAATGCCCCAGCCCCTCAGACGTCCATGTCCTCATCCCTGGAATCACTGTAGCTGGCAAAAGGGACTTTGCAAATGTGATTAAGTTAAGGATCTTGAGATGGAGAGATCATTCTGCATTGGCCAGATGTAATCACAGGGCTCCTGGTAAGAGGGAGGCCGGTGATTGTTGTAGAAGGCAGGTGATTGGTATAGAAGGCAGGTGATTGTTGTAGAAGGCAGGTGATTGGTGTAGAAGGCAGGTGATTGGTGTAGAAGGCAGATGATTGGTGTAGGAGAAGGCAGGTGATTGGCAGAGATGGCAGGTGATTGGTGTAGAAGACAGGTGATTGTCGTAGAAGGCAGGTGATTGGCAGAGAAGGCAGGTGATTGTGCAGGAGAAGGTAGGTGATTGGTGTAGGAAAAGGCAGGTGATTGTGTAGAAGAAGGCAGGTGATTGGTGTAGAAGGCAGGTGACTGTGCAGGAGAAGGCAGGTGATTGGTGTAGGAGAAGGCAGGTGATTGGTGTAGGAGAAGGTAGGTGATTGTGTAGGAGAAGGCAGGTGATTGGCGGAGAAGGCAGGTGATTGTGCAGGAGAAGGCAGGTGATTGGTGTAGGAAAAGGCAGGTGATTGTGTAGGAGAAGGCAGGTGATTGGTGTAGGAGAAGGCAGGTGATTGGTGCAGGAGAAGGCAGGTGATTGGTGCAGGAGAAGGCAGGTGATTGGTGTAGCAGGCAATGTGACAACAGAAGCAAAGACTAGCGTGATGTGGCTACAAGCCAAGGCATGCTGGCAGCTCTAGCAGCTGAAAGAAGCACAGAACAGATTCTCCTCTGGAGTCTCCAGAAGGAACCAACCCTGCTGACACCTTGATTTCAGCTGTGTAAGACCCATTTCGGACTTCTGACCTCCGGAACTATAAAGGAATAAATCTGTGTTGTTTGAAGCCACTGAATTTGTGGTAGTTTGGTACAGCAGCCATAGGAAACTAATATACACTCAGAACAATTGAAATGCAGCAGGGGTGCAATGTAGAATATTTTCATGGGGGCAACTGAGGCAGTTGGGAACCAATGACAGGTGCCCTGGAGGAAAAGGTCTCCTGCTGAGACCTGAGGGCTTTGGAGGAGGTGGCCCACAGAGTGGTGGCCATTGGCAGGGGGTGATTTCACAGTGTATACCAAAGGAGGGCTGGGAAGCAATGCTTTCTTATTATCCCTTGGGGGCAGATGGAGGCTGGAGGCAGGGGCATTAATGTGTGGCTGTGATGGTGTTTGGGAAGGGGAAACAGGCCTAACTCCAAGGTGACAATGTGCAAATGCAAAGGAAATGAAGTCCTAACCCTTTTGGGAGGCATTTGTGGGAATATGGGTGCTGTATAAATCCAAGGTGATATTTTTAGACAAAAAGCTTGAGAACATTAATTAGTCAGGTTGGATGAATGGCGCCATGGAAGTAGCTGGTGGTTTTCCTGTGAAAAAAGCCTCAAACTCCCTTCTTCTAGTGTCCTTAGAAGATGTGAATCCTGTTGAAGTCTGTTTTTAACTGGGTGAAAACTTAACACTGCATTGATGCTGAGCTTTGCCTATAACGCCCTTTAAAAATCTCTGAAGTGTCTTGGTCACCTGTGACCTTCTTAAAGGCCACAAAATTAGAAGCTTAGCAGCCACGTGCCAACTGTGCACAGCGTTTGAAATCTTTGACAAGGATCCCTCCAGAAGTCATGATCAGCCACGTAGTGTTTCTTGTGACACCGTGGCCTGCACGCACACTTGCTGGCTTGTGCACATGCGTCTTTTCGTCCAGCCGTCTGAGGTGCTTGGTTTTTTATTGTATTTTGTTTGCATTTTAGTGCTCAGATAGTCTCCTGCGGCAAATATTTGTGAGCCAAACTATTTGGCAGAAGCCTTTGGTGCTGTGGCCAAATGCAGAGCAGTGGAATCAGCATGTTTTTAAAGCCCTCTTGTCTTATGTGCATCTCCTCTATCTGCCCACATACCCGCCCTGCAACAGTCTCACGGCTGCTGCACACACAAAACCCAGCCCGTCCCGCAAGCACCCCCTTCTCTCTTCTGGGCGTGGTCCCGGGTGGGACTATGCGTCTTCCCCAGGTGGTCCCTGGACTCTACTCAAATTGCCATTTCTTATCAACGTAGCATTTGCAGCACTGGTTCTATTTGGGGGATGCCCTGAAAGGTTGTGTCCAGTCTCACAGTGAGGAATCCACACTGAGGTCCCCATGGAGGCGAATTTTGGATGATTTGTAACCCAGGAAAGTGGAAAAGTCCAGAATTGAGGGATACTGGCCAACAGGAAAGACCTACACTCTTGGTGACCCTCTGCCCAAAGGGCCATGCATGGCAGAAAGAGTTCCCCTTATCTGTGCTGTGGGAAGTTTGCTCTGAACCTTCTGCTAAACATTAACTTTCCTCTTTTCTGGTACCAATGCCGTGTCCTGCAATATTCACTGAGTGCCCACACGCGTCCTCTCTGTGTGACCTGCTTGTGTAACCTGTTGAAGTCAAGTGTGTTCTGCCTGCATCTGGGTTCTTCTCCTTCCTCGTCTGTCTGAGTGTGTTGCTGGTCACTTAGGGGTCAGCCCCCACGGGGATGCCCATATTCCTTAGAAATGTGGCAACTAAAATAATCTCCTGAAATCAGTAGACAGATTCTCCCTCTGTTTGCCAGGCCACGCATGCATCTAGACAATTACTCTGTCCTCTGCAAGAATAGGAAGGTGGAATAGATTTTCCACCTTTTGTTTCTCCCTCCACAGATGATGATGAGGCATCAGGAACGGGTGTCTGGCTTTCTGCAGGCCTCTGTGTTCTGCTCGACACGGAATAGGTTTTCTCATGGCAGCCCGCATTAAGACAGACCTTCTTCTATGCAGGGTAACTTTAAGTGAAGCTTGTTGGAAACAGGCCATGCTTTGTAACCTGGATTTGTTGGAGTCCCAATTTAGAAATGATTTCTTGGCAAGTCTAGTTCTCTTGAGCATGTGTGCTGTGGTTAAGAAGGCACAAGGATTTTAGAGCCCTGGAGACTTAAAACGTTCCGTAGAACGAGCATTATTGTCTCATAAGTAAAGAACATTCTTGGGGATTCAAGAAAGAAAGTTCCCTAAGGTCAAGGGCTCAGATCCGGGGCTCACTGTAACCAGATGACCCGAATTGAGGGTGCAAGTCATGAAACAGAATCCAGGAGGAGTCGACTGACAGTGTCAATCTGTGGCCTCAAAGAGCCCTTTTCTGACTCTGACCCTTTTTCCAGAAGGTCTGTCTGGCTGTGGTTTTGCAAAGCCGGATGCCTTCCACGTAGTCACAGGAGGAGCTTGCGCGCTGGGAGCTGCGGGCTGGAAGGGAGGTGGGAGACGCTGCCTCTCCAAGACAGGAGCAGCCAGGGCTTGGGTAGGCTGCAAATAATGGAAAACCCAAATAGCAGGGGTTTAAAAGAAATGGGATTTTCTTGTTCTACTCTAAAGAAGTCTGAAAGTCGGAAGTCCAGGGCTAGGTCAGAGGTTCAGGGATGCTGGGGCTGGGGCCTAGATCGCTTCCTTGGCCTTCTCCTCAGGGTCACTCAGAAGGTGGCAGATGTAGGTGAGGTGGCCTGGGGCTGGAGGAGGCGGTGGGTGGTGAGGCTGGTGCTCCCTCTTGCTGGTGCAGGGGTGGTTTCCAGGAGGGCTCCTCTCCTCTCCCTGGTGGCTGTGTTGCACATGCACCCACTGCCACGGGGCCAGACTGGAATTCCCAGATAAGAAGAGGCAGTCCTAGGGCTAGTGGGTCCCTCGGTGGGACTCCTGTGAGCTCCTCAGTCACCAAGTCGAAAAGTTCAATACTGTCCCTTTCAACGTGGTCACACCTGGTGCTCTGTTAAATACCTAAATGCACCCAGGGCCAAGCCCTTGACCTTATGGAGCTCACTTTCTTTGCAAACAACACAGATGTTGAGATGGAGCAGGAAGCAGTGGTTACACGGGAGGGCCCAGAACTCCCGACCCTCAGGAGTTTGTCATGGGAAAAGACAGTGGGACATTCCCCAGCCCCCTTCTTTCCTTACTGCTTTTGTTTGCTTTGCTTTCAAATCGTTGACTCCCTGTCTTCCCTCCCACTGCTTCCTTGAGCTCTTGGGTGAAGGCCAGGCCGAGGCACTGCACACTACTGCCCAGCCCTCTGCCTCCCCGGGTGGCTAAGGGGAGCCCACAGCAATTCCACAGCCGTGCGTCTTAGAGCAGGCATAAATCTCAGACCCAGAAGCCAGGCGTGCAGAAAATGCTGTTTTGTAACGTAATCTAATTTCCATGGTTCCCATTCTGCACAAGTAGAGGAAAATGATTCTCGGTCAGCTGGGGTCCCTGATGTGTCAGATGCTGGCGCTGGGCTGGCCACCTGTTCCCGGGTGTAGCTGGCATCACTCTGCTTGGGGCCTGGGAGATGCTTTCCTTCCTTTCCTTCTGGGCCCTGCTGGTAGCTGCTGTCATTGCTTGTTCTCACCCCACTAACCAGCTCTGCTCCAAGCCTACTCCCTCTGGACCATGCGTCACCCCCTTGGAGCTCCAAGGAAGCTCCAGGGAGCTCCCACCGGTCCTAGAGGGGAACCCATGTGAAACTGGGTCTAGCTTATTGGTTCTGAATCGCCAAATGAGTATTTTCTCTGCCTGCCTCTCCTGGGGAACTTTAGGGTTTTGCTTCCACCCTGGCCTGTGCCTTGGGACCTGAGGGTTCCCTTCTGCTCATTGATCCTGAAACTGCACAAAGTGGGATGGGACAAGCTTCAGGGCACAGGCCCTTCCCGACCCTGCAGCCTCTGCATGACCCCACTCAGGAGATCTCTATTGCTGAGGACAAAGACTTCACTTGAAAGGCTAAGTATTACTCCTGAGGCCTGTCTTACCCAGGGCCTATGCTTTGCACCCAAAGGTAAAGGTGAAGGCATCCATATCCTCTGCTCTCTGCTCAGTCACCTTTGGCTGAAGCAGGGAACGGGGCGTGACCATGTTACATGACCTGGGAGAGGACCCGGGAGAGGACCCAGTCAATGTCTCAAGAAATCCTACCATGTCTCCTTAAGGGGAAGAAAAGAGAAAGAAGGACGAAGAGAGATTTTTCCCTTTTACTATGATGCAGATTAAATTTTAGATCAGTTCTTTTTCTATATTTAGTCCTTTATGTGGCAGCCAATTCCAAAATATATTAGCAAAAATAAACTCACCTTTCAATGCTCTTGGGGTTTCTTTGAAATGAGCAGAAGTTATGAAACTTAATTACATTATCTTACTTAACTTTTTTTTTTTTTAACATGTACAGTTGTTTGCTAGCCTATCAAGGAGTTTTCAAAACTTTTTAGGTGCATAAACACCCTGTTTCTGAAACCACCGTATTTTACACTTTCACTTCCCACATACACCAGCTCAGTGACAAGAAACCACCTGAAACAATGTGCAAAATCAAGGTTCTCAGAAACAGGCCCAGGAACTGTCGTTCCACAGTGTCTCTGGCTGCTCTTTCTGCCCGAGTGTCCTTGGCCGGTGTCCCTTAGCCCCACTCCCCCCGGACTCCTGCCCTTTCTGCAGGGACCCGCTCTGGCCCAGTGTCCCGGCGTTACCTGGCAGCCTCCGCATGCTGGAGTGGTGCAAGCAGCTCTCTCACCTGTCTCGTCCTCTATTAGGGCCTCTCTCACCCTGGACTTGGACCTGAGCCTCCCTCATATGTGTTGTTGGAATCCGCGGTTTACATCCCTCCCAGACATTGTTTCCTAAATTTTTATCCTGTAGAATCTGAAAATCTTCCCCTAACCTCATCTGCTTACCTGTTGTAAAAGGTGTTATCCCAGAGTGCACTGGCAGGTTCTTTAGGTCCTCGGCATCTGGACTTGCACTGGTCTTATGTCCGGTGCGATATTATGGGTTACAACTATAATAACAGAGGGGGACACACCGTGGATTTTCCCCACTGGGAGGTGAGTGCTTCATTCCTGGGCCACATTTTATTTATTTCTCTACCCCCAGGGCTAGTGAGGTGCTGGACGCAGACTACTTTGGGTTGAGCTGTGTATCTCCAAAATCCATATGTTGAAGTCTTAACCCCTAGTACCTTGGAATGTGATATTATTTGGAGGCAGGGCCTTTATAGAGATAATCAAGTTTAAAAAAGGTCTTTAGGGTGGGCCCTAATTCAATATGACTAAAAAGGGGGGATTTGGAAATGAGTATGCAGAGAGAAAGACTGTAATGTGAAGGTGAAGGCAGAGATCAGGGTGGTGCATCTATAAGCCAAGGAGTGCCAAAGGGTGCCAGCAACCTGCCAGGAGGTGGGAAAGAGGCATGAGCAGATTCTCCCTCACAGCCTTTGTAACACCTTAACCCTACTGACACCTTGATCTCTGATTTCTGGCCTCAAGAACTGTAAGACAATAAATTTCCATTGTTTAAGTTACTCAGTTATGGCAGCCCCAGCAAACTAATACTGTAGTGTATGTTCTGGGTAAATATTAATCAAGTGAACAAATGAATGGATGGACCTTTCCCGTGGTTGACATCCACTGGATAGCATCTCCTGCCAGCTCATGGGCCAGTCCTGATCATTGGATGACCTTGACACCGGGAGAGTGATGTCCCTTGGCAACTGGCTGCATTACATGGTATAGATATTATCTGGTATTCTAGAAACTTGGTGACAATTAGTAGGGGTAAACTGTGGGGTAATTGGGAGAAGACATACTTCTAGGAGAGTCTTGGATTTAAAAAAAAATAAATGGAAGGAACAATTGAGAAATCCTTTTCACAGTCTGTGATGTGTGAACATGAAGTTATTTTTAAACCTTTCATTCTTTTAGGGAAGATATTTGATCTTTCAGGATAAATTAATTAAGGAACATGCACTTCAGGGCCTGAGTTATGTGAGGAGAGCTCCCCGCTCTGGCCATCTGGCTTTGCTCTGAGCCTCCAAGTTTCGACAGTGGCAGCTGTGGGGCTGGAGAGGGGTGTGGTAGGGCTCTCGTGTACATGGCTGCAGACTAAGGTGGGGTCTCACACCCAAGCCTCAATCCTTCGTGCCCTTTAGCTGTTGTTCATCCCACTTTTCCTTCCTGTGCCCAGATCCAAGGGAAATGAATGGCTGTTGGAGAAGCCCTTATTATCTGATTTTATTTGCGCCTCTTGTCAAGTAATACCATCAATGATAGTATCCATGTAAACCTTTTATGTTTGAGAGGTGTCAGGAGTTGCACTGTGTCCCCACAAAAGATGCTGAATTCCTTACCCCCATACCCGTAAATGTGACCTTCTTTGGAAATAGTCTTTGCAGATGATCAAGTTAGGATGAGGTCGTTAGACTGAGCCCTAATCCAATGTGACTTGTGTCCTTATGAAAAGAGAAAATCTGGACACAGAGAGGCCTGCACATAGGGAGGACGCATGTGAAGATGAAAGCAGAGATCTGAGCGATGCACCTACAAGCCAGGGGGCACCAACGATCACCAGGACACCACCAGGAACCAGATGAGAAGCAGGGAACAGATTCTCCCTCACACCTCAGAAGGAACCAACCCTGATGACACCTTGTTCTTGGACTTCCAGCCTGCAGACTGAGACTGTGCAACAATACATTCCTTTTGTCTAACCCACCCAGTCCATGGTAGTTCATTATGGCCCTAGCAAACTCACACAAGAGGCAACCGGAAAGTTCCATATCTAGAACAGAATGTCGTTTGGAGCAGAGAAGGCCAATTGGCCCTTTCACGTTTGCGAGCACCTCACATTTAAAGACACGATTCCAGGCTGTCTGGGACACTTGCAAGTGCCCGTGAGAGCCACCTGAGTCACGAATCTCTTCAAGTCTTATGAAGTAATTGTTTTTAATTGCAGTTTTTCCTTTATAGTCTCCCTGCCTTCTCTTTTTGTTTCCTTGGCGCGTCCCTCCTTCCTGGCAAGCAGACAGCCTGCTATTTAGGATGAGAGCAAGCTCCTGATGCCAGGCGGCCAGGAGTCTTTGCTGTCGCGGGGTCGGGAGGCGTGGAGTGTGCTCACAGGCGCTCTGACTCCTCAGAGATGAAAGTGGAGACAGACATCTTTCTGGCTCTATTTTCAGCTTGCCCTGTGGGGCCCCGAGGCCCTGGTGACAGATGAAGGGGAAGCACAGAGCCAAAGGAGGTTTCACTTTTCCACTCCAAAAGGGCTGGCCCTTGGGGACTGAGCAGAGCGAGCTGTGAATGCTGGCTTTTAAATCGGGCCACTGAAGACTGGCTCACTGAATCAGAGAGGGTGCAAACCACCTGTACCTAAAAGAAACAGGGTGTTTCCCAGCCTGGCTGAATGATTTTAGAAATGCAAATCTAATATGCATTCTCATTAGCCCAAGGAATGCAGCTTCAGCCCCATTAGGCACTGTGGTGGGCTGCTTCCCCTCGCTCTTGTGGAGCTCATGGTATGTGTCGGAATCTCACAGATATATGACCACAGAGACCCTGCAGACGACACCCGTCGGTGAGGTGAACACAATTCCACACTATTGTGACTTACATTAATGTGTATGAACTCTTCACAGATTCTATGAAGTGGATGAGCTTGCATTACTTTTCCTAGCTTATTGCCTGAGCATTCTATTTTTGTAGATAAATTTAGTTGTGTCTTTCCAAACCTGTCTTTTCAGGAACTACTCTTTGTAAGCACTGGGCTGGATCCGAGGGAGGATAATTACATGTGGGCCGTGGTACCTGTCCTCAGGTGTCCAATCTCGTGAAGGAGATGTGTCATATACAGAATGATCAAATGCAGGTGAGGCTAAGCGTCCGACATAGGTTAGGGAGGGTGGAGCTCGGAGAGGCTGGTACCCAGAGGACAGCCTGGCTGCCTCAGGCCTGCATGTCTGTGGGGGTCTACAGGAGTGGGGAAAGCTTGTCCAGATTCCTCCAGATCTGGACAGGTGAGGAGACTTGAGGAAGGAGTGCGGCATTCTGGGTGTGGAGATGCCATAAGCAAAGTGTGAGGGCAGTTGTGTGCTGGGTTCACTGGGCCACGCGGTGTGGCTGTCTCCTGCTGTGCATGATGGGAGGTGAGATTGGGGACATACACAGACAGCTGATTTCTGCCCTGAGGTAGACAAACAGGTTTCAACTTTGACTTCTGGGCTAGGCAGTGAGAAGCCTACAAGGTGTTTGAGCCTGGAAGTGACATCATAGAGCCACCTTTAAGGAAGGTTGATTGGGTGGCAGAGTACACTGAGCCCAGGGACAGGAGAAGGAAAAGGAGAAACACACAAAGGAAGGACTCAGGACTCCGGGGCGCACAGGCCTGAAGGAAGAGAGGGGTGAAGGGAGAATCGACCAAGGCTTCTGCATTCTTGACCAAACTTGACACAGATTACATTAGAATGTACTGAGTTCGAGGCCTGTAGGTGCTCGTTCTTTTTCAATAAGTTATGGTTTTTTAATTTAATTTAATTTCAAAATATGAAGTGGGTACACATGTTTTTGTTACAGGGCATATTGTATAATGCTGAAGTCAGAGCTTTAGTGTGCCCGTCACCAGAATAGTGTTCATTGTACTCGATAGGTAAGTTTTTATCCCTCACTCCCCTCCCAGCCTTCCCTTCTTGGATTCCAATGTCCTTTACATCTCTTTGTGCCCACGTGTGCCCACCACTTAGCTCCCACTTATCAGTGAGAACATGTGGTGTTTATTTTTCCATTCCAGAGATACTTCACTTAGGATAATGGTCTCTAGTGCCATCCAAGTTGCTGCAAAAGGCATTATTTCATTCCTGTTTATGGTGGAATAACACTCCATGGTATATATACACCACATTTTCTTTATCCACTCACCAACTGATGGACACTTAAGTTGATTCCACATCTTTGCAGTTGTGAATTGTGCTGCAATGAAGGTTCTAGTGCAGGTGTCTTTTTGATAAAATGACTTTTTTTCCTTAGGGTTATTTTTTTAAATTTTTGTTTTATATTTTTTTTTTTTCAGTTATTATGGGTATGTATCAGCTGTCTATATTTATGGGGTATATGTGATTTTTGGATACAGGCATACAATGTCCAATAATCAAATCAGGGAGATTGGGGTATCCACCACCTTAAGGATTTATCAAGGATTTCTTTGTGTTGGGAACATTCCTATTCCACTCTTTTAGTTATTTTTAAATGTACAGTAAGTTATTGTTGATGATAGTCACCCTGTTGTGCTATCAAATATTAGATCTTATTCATTCTAACTATACTTTTACACCCATTAACCATCCCCGCTGTACAGTCCTTTCTCCGCTGCCCTTCTCAGCTTCTGGTAACCATCATTGCACTCTCTGTCTCCATGAGATCAATTGTTTTAATTTTTAGCTCCCACATATGAGTGAGAACATTGGAAATTTGTCTTACTGTGCTTGGCTTGTTTTACTTAACATAATGTTCTCCAGTTCTAAGTGATGATATTTTTAAAATCATCTCCTGGTTGTTAATGAACAGAGGTGAATTCCATGCACAGCAAGGACTATTTTGTTTATTTGTACTTGTTGAATAGTAAATAGCATTAAAGGCCATTTTTAAAGAAACCTAAACTTCCTTTTCCATTTATCAGTATTAACATTTTCTTTAGCACATAGGGGCACCATCGAATGCTATTTTCTTAAACCTCCCTGACAGAGCGGATGTGACCCCAGGGAGCATGGGAACCTCTCTCTGGCAGAGGGAACCTCTCCTGTTATTCCCATAGGAAAGAGACATAAATTCAGGAAGAGTTTATGCCCTCCCTTCGTTTCTGTGATCCACGGTTAACAATCTCCTCAAGCGAATTTCAAATTCTCTTTCCAATGGGCTGCAAAAGTACTTAAACCATTTATTTGTTCTGGTCCTGAAATGAAAGTTACTCAGTCAACTCCCCAAGTGTCCCAAACCAGGAGAAGTCCAAGGTAAGATGACATGTTTAAAAGTTGCCATAAATGCTGGCAATTGGACATGAAGATAAATCTGAGCCATTTCACATGGTCAGTCGGGTCAGTCGTAAAAGACACGAGCTTAAAATATATTTCTTCTTGCCTTTCATAGCTATAAAGATTAATAAATTTTGTGAAATTTCAAGATAAAGTGTGAGACATTTTGAATTTTATGTGAATGACTTGCATGGTGACAGTAACCATGTCCTGGTCCTTGGAACAAGAGGTAATTTACTGTTGATGGTTTCTTGGCATGATATATATATGTGTTTGGGGAATAATATTTTAAAATCACCCAGCACATGGTCTCCGATAAGGTGCATAACTCAGGTACTCAGAGTTTTTTTTATGGGAAAGAAGATGCGCACATATTGAGCAGTTACGATCTGGGCACGTTGCTCCTCCCTGGGGAATTACAAGGGCTGGAGACCTGGCCTCCTGCGGGGAACCATAAAGTGTGCCTGTGAAAAATGGATCCTGGACTCGAGCTCAGGGCCAGAGTGCTCTGAAATTTAGGGCTCTCCCAGGACTCAGTGCACATTTGTTTCTGTCCAGGCCACTGACCCCTTGAAGCTGCGGAGGCCGGCAAGGCAGGGGAGGGGTGGCCCCTTTCCTGGAAGAGGGGAGCTGTGAGACGTGGCTGTCACTGATGCCAGTGGGCATCTCTCTGCCCCCAACCTCTAACCACGTGTGGAGGCTTGCATGGACATTCGCCATCACAGCCAAACTCTGCTTAACGCGGAGGCCTGTGCCCTTTTGTGCAGGACACTCACCATCCTGTTGAACAGGAGGAAGGGGCAGTGATCAGATCCAAACACTCTGGTTTGCTACCCACTGGTTTTCATGCTCTGCCTATGTGCTTGTGTGTGCATGTGTTCGTGTGTGTGTGTGTGTGTTGGGGAGCTGCTAATGTGCTCTCATGCTGGTTACTCTGCCTCCTTCTTGGAACAACTTTCTTCTCAGGTGCAGGGGCTGGTGAGCCTGGAAGCTGCCAGATGCAGCACAGGACAGAGGAGAAGGGCCTGGAGGCTTCTGCACCCTTCATGTGACAGATACTCATCCAGCCCCTCCTGGGTGCCACGCCAGGCGCCAGGAGCTATGGGGGTGGAAGGGGACAGAGAGTGAGCCTACAGCTTGGGGACCTCACCTCCTGGAGGAGGAACAAGTTATTCACTTACCTATTTAATTTTAAGTGTTATTTAATCACAGTGACAAAGTGTTTCTTTTATTGGTCAGGGTGGACTGTTTGACTGCAGTGACAAATTTTCCCAGAATCTCCATGGCTTAACAGAGCAAGGTTGGTTGATTGGGAATGCTGTCTGCCTACAGGGGTCTCTGCTCCACACAGTCACTCAGGATCCAAGGCTGATAGGCTCTTTCCTTCTTTAGGCTGCTCATTCTGGACATGTGGCCCCGTTGGCCTCATTGTGGGGAAGAGAGACAGGAGACTCACTCATGGGCTTCTCTGCCTGCCCACTGCCACTTGTATTTCATTAGCCAGAACTAATCACCATGGCCTTGGCTTCCTGCAAGGAAGCCAGGAAACGCAGTGGAGCCAACTGGAATACGTGGTGATCAAACAGAACACCAGGTGAGCATTTCTCTTTCTGTCGCAAGCCCAAATTCAAAGCAGAGGTGACCCAATCAGCCGGCATCCAGGGAGCTAGTGAAAAGGATTCATAGCTGTTCACATCCAGGGCCGTTGCTCTTTTATAGAGATGCTAGTTTCCCACAGCCTGGAGAAAAAACCTGGGATTCAAGTAAAGACCCCAAGGCTATTTCTCCTTCTTCTGCTTCTTTTTTTGTCAGCCCACAATATTTAGTAACGATTTAATTTGCTTAAGATTATGTGTAATTTTCCCCCATGCCAAAGCCACATCTGATGGGGCCAAGCAGGCCTCCGTGCCAGGGTCTCCCCGGGCCCCCATCCATCCTTTTCCAGACGCGGCACTCCCTGGCACGGGCCTGTGCTCTGCCCTTCCCATTGTGCCATCCGGCCTCCAGATGGCCCCAGGGGTTCCCACCCCTCTGTTATTCCTTTCTCCAGGCCGATGTGTATAACTAGTAGAAAAGACTGAGGGAGACTTCCAAAGGTGTGTCATCCGCCACGCTCTCTCGCGGGGGATTTGCTCAGGGAGAAGCTGGCTGTGCTTTCACGAGGACACTCCGGCAGCACCCTCCCCCCAAGCCAGAGCGACCCCCGTGTGAAGAACAGAAGCCTCCTGCCGACAGTCAGCACTGACCACGCTGGAAGTAGATCCTCCCGGCCAAGCCAAGCCTCCCCGTGACTGTAGTTCCTGCCGACACCTGCCTGCAATTTCAGGACAGACCCTGAGCCAGAGATACCCAGCTAAGCCGCTCCCAGATTCCTGACTCGCTGTGTGAGATGAGAAATGTCTCTCGTTGCTGATGTCTCCAAGTTCCAGGTTAGTTTGTTGCACAGACAGCCATGGATAGTACACACGCCCAGAAGGCATCAGAATCCTTATTTCTTTATGCCGGTCCTCCATGGCACATCCCAGATTCTCCAATACAATAAACTGCTCTAGTCTAGTGGTGTGTGGCTTTTCCCTCTATTTCTAACTGTATTAAGTTGTCTTCGTCTGGCTCGCCCTGTTAACCCTCATATTCTGTGGCATCGTTCGATAATAATAGTAAACACTTAGGTAGCTCTTAATTCATGCCAGGCAGAGTGCTAAGAGCTTTACATATGTTAACACATTTAATCTTCACACAACCCTACGAGACAGGTACTGTTATCAGCCTGTTTTACATCTAAGGAAACTGAGGCACAGAAAAGTTAAGTAACATACCCAAAGTTGCACAGCGAGTGAGTAGCAGAACCAGGATTGTGAACTCCAGCAGTCGGGCTCCAGAGCCCCTTTCTTGGGAAAGGTATAAAAAGATGTCAGGCAGGCCACAGGGCCAAGGGACTAGGAAAAAAATTTTTTCATAAGAAGAAAAGTAAATCAGGGAAAGACAGGAAAGGATAAGTGGGCAAGGCTAGAATCCCAGAGAAATGAAGGGACCTCACTTTGCCTGGTGGGATAGTTTCTCCAAATTCTAGATTAGAAGCTTGGTTTAATCGGTTAGGGATGAAATCTACAGGAAATGCAGACAAGAGGTGGATCTTATGGACTGTGAAGTCAAGGAGGTCTGTGATAAAATAGAAATGGCCCAAAGGAAACCTCTCACCATCCTTTTTGACTTCACGTATGTCTGGCCACAAAAGCTCTTGGGTGGGTCATCCTAGCCTACCGCTTCCTTAGGGCTCTTTCAAACTCCTTGTGCCTGTGTAATTGTGGAGAACAGACGCAGTGGACACAGGACGAGCCCGTGATGCTGGCTGAGCTGCGGGACACGCGTTTTGACCACGCACCTGGAGCAGGAGGCAGCGGAGGGCACCAGCAGGCAGCAGGAACTCCCGAGGAGGCCAGACCCGTAACCACGCAAGGCAAGGTCTGAGACACCCAACTGTTTGCAGAGTCTGGGTTATCCTGGGTTTGGTCCAGCCTGTTAAAAGACAGTCACTTCTTAAAACATTTCAGAGGACATGTTAGCAATGCGTAAGAGGAAACATAATTGTCACCCCAGCCTAGGTAGTGTGCTCTTGGGCGGGAGATCAACTTTAGGGGTGGACAGAAAGCTTGTGCAGGGAAAGGAGTTTGTTTGAACTGCAGACTCAACCAGCGAGAAGCGGCTGCCTGCTCCATGGAAACACGCACAGGTGTTACACCTGCTGCGTATCTGTCACCTACGGAATAAAGCACTCATTTGGGGGTCTCACTTTCTAAGCCATTACTAGCAACAAAGGTTGGCTTTGTGAAGACCTGGATACATCTTGATGGTGGACTGAGGGAGGGGGACCATCTATCTTACTTGCGACGCTGGATGGAGGGAAGCAAAGAGCCTATTTCCAGGCCGAGATGGGAGCAGAAGACAACAGGACGTCTCAGTGAGGGCTCCTTGCCTGTGCAGTGGCTCTGGCAGCTGCCCCAGCTGCGAGCTGCCTCCACAGAGCCCGATCCTTAGCTTCAGGTTGCAGCGTGTCTTCAGCAGCGTGTCATTGGCTCAGAGGACTTGAGTTTCACGAAGGGCAGTTTACTTTATGAGGGTGCCATCTACGTGGAGATAGAGAATTATATGTGTACAAAGTGCATTCCTGACCTCACTGTTTTGCTGCCATCAGAACAGTCGTCCCATGTTGGGCTATGAGGCAATGCTGTGTACTCCTGTGAGGCAGTTTGGGAGGAAGAGCTGCCGGAAGCCCTTCCTTGAGTTTTCTTTAAGGATGCTGCTCAGGATTCATCTTCCATTGGAGGACTGAATGGGGAGTCAGTGCTGAGCTGGTCTTGCTTGGCAAGAGCTGTTTCTCCCAGAGTACTCTTTCTTTGTGTCTGATGGATGACCTATATGGCACGGCTGCCTAGGCTACCTTCTTCTCGATGGTGCTGGGGTGCTCAGAGCTGGAGTGTGGCCTGGCCCAGCAAGTGTCTGAGACATGCATGCTGACATCTAAGTGGCTTCATTTTATTTTATTTTATTTTTTATCATTTCCTCCTTTGTTGTTTATTCTATCGTCTGTATTCTGATAGGCTAACTTAAATTCATTTTTTGTGGGTATAAGCCAAGAAGTAGATAAGTATTTGTGATTTAGAGCGTAGTGATTGTACAGTCTATCCTAGGAAGAGCAGCTCCCTTGTTAGTTGCCTACTGAGGTATGGGAAACAGATTCAACCCTTCTCTCCCTGGCTAGAAGTACATAGCCTTTGACCGATGGAGTCATTGACTCACTGATTTGCTCTGTGGATATGTATTATGTGCCACGCCCTGTTCTAGGCCTGGGGAAGGTGATGGTGACCACAGAGCAACATTCCAGTGGCAGGAAATAGGCAGAGACAGTGACACTGATTATAAACAGGGACTGCTGCCTTGAAGGAGCAAGCAGTTAGCAGGGAGTGGGGACGAGGGAGTGTCTCAGTCAGTTCAGGCTGCCGTAGCACAATGCCACAGACTGGACAGCTTGAACAACAGTCCTGGAGGCTGGGAGTCTGAGGTCAGGGTGTCCATAGGGTAGGTTTTATCCTGAGGCCTCTTCTCTTGGCTTGTAGGCAGTTGCCATCTCTCTTTGTGCTCACATGACCTCTTCTTTGTGCTCATACGCACGCACACACATCTGGTGTCTCTTATTATTAATATAAATATAAGACTCCATTTGGATTAGAGCCCTATCCTTATGACCTCATTTAACTTTAATGACCTCCATAAAGGCTCTATCTCCAAATACTATCACATTGAGGGTTGGGGCCTCAACATATGATTGAACAAACATTCAAACCACAATAGGGAGGGAGCGGATCTACTTTCTGCAGAGTGATGAGGGAAGCCGCTATGAGGAAGGCAGCATGTAGGCTGAAATCTGAAGGATGAGAATAGCTGGTAAGGGAGATGTGGGGGGAAGGATGCGGAGGCACAAGTCATGGAGAACAGCCAGGGCCCGGGCCCGGGGCACCAGGGAGAGCTCTTGTGGCTGCAGTTTGCTCAGTGGGTAGAGGGTACGAAGGAGAGATGGGCAGGGCAGGGCTGAGCAGGGCCTTGTCACCTGGCCACGGTGAGGAGTTCAGGCCTTACACCATATCCGGTGGGGAGTCATTAAAGGGTTTTAAGCAGAGGAAGGATCCGAGTTAGACTTAGGAAGCTGTGTGGGAAACGGATTAGAGGAGTTGGGAATGGAGCATGGAGCTGAGTTAGGACCCTGTTCATCGGTTTCAGTAAGGGGTGACAGTGGCTGGGACCCAGAGGGTGGCCATGGTCTGGAGCCTGTCGATGAAAAAAATGTGAGAGATGAGAGAGAGGGAGCACTCGAGGTTCTAGGCCAAGCACGTGAGTGCTTGGCAATGCTATTTACTGAGATAGCTGGTGAAACATTACCAGCAGACTGTGCGGGTGTTTCCAGAAGAGAGTAACATTAGAATCAGTACAATGAGTGAAGAAGATCCACCCTCCCCAAAGTGGGTAGATCACTCAATCTGTTAAGGGCCCGAACAGAACAGAAAAGTCTGAGGAAGGGCAAATTCTCTTTCTCCTGGAGCTGGAAACCCATCTTCTGCTGCCTTTGGTCATTGCAGCTCCTGGTTCTCAGGCCTTCAGACTCAGACCAGGGCTTATATTAATATATCAGCTCCCTTTTAGACTTTAACTGAATTGCCACTGTCTCTTCTGGGCCTCCAGCTTGCAGGCAGCAGATTGTGGAACTTCCCAGCCTCTGTAGTTGTGTGAGCCAATTCCCACACAAATCTCCTCTCATATATCTCTGTATAGCCTATGGGTTCTGTTTCTCTGGGAACCCTGATGAATACAATATGTAAGGCACCCAGTCATGGGGTTGGTTATCCTTCCATGAATGCCTTCATTCCAGGTGTTTCTCTAGCCTAGACTCTTCTTCTAGGGAAATTCCATCCCCCACTGGTCCCTTCCACATGGGAGTCTCATGGACATCTCAACCCGCCAAATCAGCTGGGAACCGGAGCGTTAATGGTAACAGCTGACAACTGCTACTGCCGGCCTGCCCTTCTCCTAAGCAACTTGTACATATTTTCTCATCTTGGGAAAGACCCGTAAGATAGGAGTGCTAACAATACTCATTTTGCAGCTGAAGAAATGGAGGCGCAGATGGCTCAAGGAACCTAGATTCATCCAGAGAGTGCATATGAGACGCTTGGAGGCCTTGCCTGAGCCAACACCAGCAGGCTCTGGACAGAGGCGACTAAGAAGGAAATGGCGGTGAGGGAGGAGGGACATGGGGCAAGGAGGCAGGTGTATAAGGAAGGAGACCATGAGTGCATTGAAAGTCCCAGCAGTTGGAGGAAGATGAGGGAACAAGGCCCTTAAGGGGCTCAGGACCTTGGGAAGGGCAAGTCCTCTTGCCCCCGATGCACACTGAGTCCCTAGAAAGCACATATGTGAAGGGTTTCAGAATGCAGAGTTTGCAGATGTCGCCCATAACTGCACACTGTGATTGGACGGAGCTCATGGCTAGAAGTGGTGCTGTCTTGACTGTGGGATGTGTTGGCTGTTGATGCCACTTTAGTTTTTTCGAATGGAAAGGATGTGGACCCAGAGTCCAGAGAATGGGGCTGGGTTGCTTGTAGAAACTGAGGAGGAGTGTGTGACCTCTCAAAGCCTTTATTCCTAGTTCTCAGCTTCTTGGGTAACAGGCCCAGTACCACCAGACTAGGGAGGTGAGCAGATGCCTATAAGAAAGCAAGAAATCAGTCTGACAGCTGCAATCGTGGGTCAGTGCTACAAAGGGAAATTCTTGTGAGTGTCAATATTTTCCTGAGACAGCATTTGGAGGATCTGATTTCTTTAATATGGTAGTAACAAACATTTTTTTCATGCTAATGACATAATGTAAGCATCTCTTTCATGTTTAAGCCTTCATGTTTACTGAATTTGCAGTAAAAAAGGACACTTAAAGGCATACCTCAGATGTGTTACAAGTTTGGTTCTAGACCACTGCAATAAAGTGAATATTGCAATAAAGCAAGTCACACGATCCTGTGGTTTCTCTGTGCATATAAAAATTATACTTACGCTATGATTATAGTCAATATATTAAGTGTGCAGTAGCATTATGTCTCAAAAAAACAGTGTGTATACAAAATGCTTTAATGCTTAAAAAATGCTAGTGATCATCTGAGCCCTCAGCAAGTCATAATCTCTTTGCTGGTGGAAGGTCTTGCCTCGATGTTGCTGGCTGCTGACTGATCAGGGTGGTGGTTGCTGAAGGTTGGAGTGGCAATGGCAATTTCTTAAAATAAGACAACGATGAAGTTTGTTGCATTGATTGACTCTTCCTGTCATGAAAGATTTCTCTGTAGCATGCAATGCTGTTTGATAGCATTTAACCACAGTAAACTTCTTTCAAAATTGGATCCAATCCTCTCAAACCCTGCCTGCCATTGCTTTATCAACTAAGTTTATGTAATATTCCAAACTCTTTGTTGTCATTTCAACATTGTTTATAGCATCTTCACCAAGAGTAGATTCCATCTCAAGAAACCACTTTCTTTGCTCATCTGTAAGAAGCAACCTTCTCATCCATTGGAGTTTAATTATGAGATTTCAGCAGTTCAGTCCCATTTTCAGGCTCCACTTCTAATTCTAGTTCTCTTGCTATTTCCACCATGTCTGCAGTTATTTCTTCCACAGAAGTCTTGAACTCCTCAAAGTCAACCATGAGGGTTGGAATCAACTTCTTCCAAATTCCTGTTAATGTTGATATTTTGACCTCCTCCCATGAATCACGAATGTTCTTAACAGCATCTAGAATGATGAATACCTTCCAGAAGATGTTCAATTTACTTTGCTCACATCTATCAGAGGAACCACTGTCTGTGGTAGCTATTGCTTTACAAAATATATTTCTTAAATAATAAAACTTGAAAGTCGAACTTATTGCTTGATCCATGGGTTACAGAATGGATGTTGTATTAGCAGGCATGGAAACATTCATTTCCTTATACATCTCCATCAGAGCTCTAGATGCACTGTCAATGAACAGTACTATTTTGAAAGGTATCTTTTTTTCTGAGCAGTGGGTCTCAACAGTGGGCTTAAAATATTCAGTAAACTGTGATGTAAACAAATTTAGTGTCATTCAGACTTTTTGTTCTGTTTATAGAGCACAGGAAGAGTAGATTTAGTATAATTCTCCAGGGCTCTAGGATTTTTGGAATAGTAAATGATCATTGGCTTAAACTTAAAGTCACCAGCTTCATTAGCCCCTAACAAGAAAGTCAACCTTCCTTGACGCTTGAAACCAGGCATTAATGTCTCTTCTTTAGCTATGAAGGTCCTAGATGGCATCTTCTTCCAATATAAGACTGCTTCACCCACACTGAAAATCTGTAGTTTAGTGTAGCTGTCTTCATCCTGATCTTAGCTAGATCTTCTGGAAACTTGCTGCAGCTTCTATAACACACTTGCTGCTTCAGCTTGCACTTTTATGTTATGGAGACAGTGTCTTTCCTTAAACCTCATGAACCAACCTCTACTAGCTTCCACCGTTTCTTCTGCAGCTTCCTCACCTCTCTTGGCCTTCAGAGAATTGAACAGAGCTAGGGCCATGCTCTGGATTAGGCTTTGGTTTGAGGGAATGTTGTGGCTGGTTTGATCTTCTATCTAGACCACTACAACTTTCTCCACATCAGCAATAAGACTGTTTCACTTTATCATTCGTGTGTTCACTAGTGCAACACTTTTAATTTCCTTCAAGAACTTTTCCTTTGCCCATGACCTGGTTCACTATTTGTGACAAGAGGCATAGCCTTCAGCCTATCTCAGCTTTCAACATGCCTTACTCACTTAGCTTAATCATTTCTAACTTTTGATGTAAAGTGAGAGACATATGACTCTTCCTTTCACTTGAACACTTAGAGGCCATTACAGGGATATTACTTGACCCTAATTTCAGTACTATTGTGCCTCAGAAAATAGGGAGGCCCGAGGAGGGGAGAGAGATGAGGAATGGCCAGTTGGTGGAGCAGTCAGAACACATATGACATTTATTAATTAAGTTTGCCATCCCATATGGGCACAGTTTGTGACACTTCAAAACAATTACTATAGTAACATCACAGATCACCATAACCCATATAATACTAGTGAAATATTTGAAATATTATGAGAATTACCAAAATGTGACAGAGACACGATGAAGTGAGCACATGCTGTTGGAAAAATGGCAGTGGTAGACTTCCTCAAAGAGGGGTCGCCATAAACCTTTAATTTGTAAAAAGAAAACAAAACGCATCATCTGTGAAGCGCAATAAAGTGAGGTATGCCTTTGCTGACTTTAGTTTTATTAACTGACTTCAGAAGGAAACGGGAAAAGTGTCATCGTGGGCCACCGTGTTTGTTGCAGACCAGCTAGGTCATCCACTGGGTGTTTCTGATGATCCTAGTCAAGTGCTGCATGGACTGGGACACTATTTAAAATTCTTGCCATGGCTTTAAAAATCACGTTCTTTTCAACTTAGGTAAAATAATACATTCTTATTAGTTACTGTAATAGAATTTTTATTCAGCCTCCACTTGCCGCATAGGTTTGGGAGTCAAGATAGCCCTTGGGTTTTATCCCAGTGCTGCCAGCAGGAGCCGGAGCAGACTTGCTTCCATCTTGAAGCCTCTGGTGTCCTGTGTGCGAAATGGGTGTACTTGTTTCTCTCTCTTCTAGAAATAACACACGTGGAAGCGCTGAGATCATTAAATATCTCTTCTTACTATTTTTGGTTTGTTTGTACCTTATTTCCTAGGTCAAAAGTTTGCTTGGCTAATGGATAAAAGGAGACCCAGCTTTTCCAAGTGGGGTGGATTCCTTAGCCGTGCCTTGTATATTGGATCTGCTCCTCACCATTTGGCTGTGGTCTACGTGAGCGCTAAAAAACGGAATTCATGCACAAGGGAAATGGAAAAAGACTCGTGCTTGGCAGGTGCCAGAGCACCGAGAGTACCCGGAATGCTGACTGCGCTCCGGCTTGACAACTACATCTCCCGGCTGCCTTTGCAGCTGGATGTGCTCCGTGAGAGGCAAGCGGAAGTGTTGTGTGGGAAGCCTGGAAATGTCGCCTTAGCAAGGCTGATTTAGCTGGGTAGGGAAATTCCCCTTTTACCTCTCCTCTGTCCCCCTTTCTGGAAGGTGGATATGATAGCGGGAACCACAGATGACCTTCCATAAGGAGCCAGGCACTAGGATGGTAGAGCAGAAAAACGGAAGGAGCTCAGTTCCTGATGACCATATGTGACCTGGACTGCCCACTTGCTGTCTTCTATGGTGGGGACAAATTCTCTTCTCTTTAAATTGCCTCCCTTTTGGGTGATCCCTCTTACTATAAATTGAATTTAATTCCTAATGAATATATCTGCCACACGGTTTATATCAGAGACAACAGGAACAAATCCATTTACATTTCTCTTCCTCTCAGAACCCCACCTGGTCCCGGAGACAGTGTGCTTCTCTGGCCAAGGCCAGAACTGCTGTTGGCCCATGTGCAGCCTTTGCCCAAATCAGAAAAAGTCATCCCGATCCTAATTTACTTCCCCATCCTCTGCCAGAAATTGACATGTGGTGTGATGGGAATGGAATGTGTCCTCAGAAGTGGCCCCTGCACACGATGCCACCTGCACCACCACATGTTGGCCCCTAAGATAGTGGTTGCTGCTCACTTTGGGGTCATTGTTCAGGCTAGTCCCTGATCTTGAACTTCTTCTCTAGGTCTTCCAACTGTGCCTAGCATAGGCCTCAGAACAGCCCAGCCAGGGGCCTGGGAGAGAAAGTGGCCAAGACTGTGCGATGGGGCAGGGAATGAGTTTTGGTGGGTTTCTGGCTCTTAACTCCTTTGTATGTGAGCAGCTCATTTCTGTGCCAACCATTTGGACTCGTAAACTGGCAGAAGCCTCATCTGTTACTCACTCTGGCTGCAGCGTGGCAGGCTGTGTGCAAAGGCTGTCTCCCCTAGTCCTTCCCCAGAGCTGTCTCTGGGGTCCTGGGCCCCCACATAACCCATGTTGCCTTTGTGTGAATAAGGTGAGCAGGGTCACAGGCGGTTCTTGCTCACATAAAACGTGATCTCTGCCACAGAAGGGCAGACCCAGGCCTTGCTTTTGTGCTGGCTTGAGAGGAATCCTTGCTTCCCTTTTGACAATTTCCCCACACTCCTGCCTGCTCCCCCATGGAGGGTTAAAGGGAATTGAGAAAAATGCCCTAAGCCTCAGAGGGAAAGGAGCCAGAGCTGTGATATTGCTGCTCTTGACTTTATAAAATGGCCAGTATTGGCCCAAAGAAATATGACCTGACATAGAATGAGCTCATGTGACTTCAAAAATTACCAAATTTGTTATGGGAAAGTCACTTGCCGTAAAAAACAATTGGGCTCCTACTCTGTCATAGTTTAATATTGTTTTTATTTTCTGTTTTCTTTATTTTTATTTTTATTTTTTAGCAGCCTTAACTTGTTCTGCCAACAATGAATATGGAAGAATGATGTGAGTTCCTTTGGGATGACACCATTAATCTCTGTGGTGAGTTGCTTATTCTTAAGGATGTAATATCTCTAGGTGCTGCATGGGACTGTCCCCGGGTGACTTCATTCGGATCCCTTTTCTTGCTTCCCAGTTTCATCTTACTGCTTATTGGAGAGCTGTGATTTCTCAGTTAGGTTTTTAAGAGGACAGCAGCCTAGAGGCCAAAGCTAAAGTGCCTTTACAGCTAGATGCATGTAAGATATTATAAAGCAAGGAAATTAAACACATTATTAATAAACGTACCTAAATGTGTATGATAAAATAATGCTGTTTTCTTCAAACAGCCCCGTGGGGGATCTGGAGGTCTCCTCCCAAATTCTCCAGAACGCCAGGGCCTCCCTGCGTGCCCACAAGAATCCCAGCGGACTGATAGCAAAGAGGGACTTTATTTCTGTCCCCTTTCATTCACCACATGACTTCGAGTGACTTCAGGCTGGTTCCAGAAAGCTACTCAAATGACAATGCGCCACCATTTAGGATACTCATGAGGGAGGCCAGCGTCCTGAAGCGCTCACCAAAGTATAGCTTAAAAATTGTTTAGAGCAACGGAGGCTTCATGTGGATGAGCGCATGGCCTCCCATAGCCAGGACGCCGATGGGGAGCACTCACCGAAAATCTAAGTTCAGCTGTGTTTTCAAGAAGCAGCTTCAAAATGTGTGACTGATCTGACCCTAGTCATAGTCTGTCCTCTCACCCCAACTGGGAAGACAGAACCAGCCTCCCGAGCTGCAGGACTCACCGTGAAACGGGGAGGTGTGGCTCCCCGTTACATTCATTCTAAACGGAACTTGAATCAGAGTTGGAAAAGGAACTTCAAACTTCTGTCAATAGTGAAAGCCTTCTTATGAATCAAGTGCTTTTTACATACTTTGATTAGTAGAGGGAAATTGAATTGCATATTGAAAGGATTGAATTTTCATTAAAATGCAGGTGTGTAAAAGTCAAGGGAAGGCGGGAAACATTTGGCCCGAGACTTTCTGAGTTTGATTGGACCCACATGCTGGCATCATTTCTGGCAATCGTTTGTGCTGTGATGTCTCAGCCTGTGTGAGGTCTGGGGATTTAGTGTTCTGATGTTCATAAGAATAAGCAAAGACAAAGACAAAAGATTGGGAATCAAACACATGTGAGGACCTCCCAGAGACCTGGAGCAGGAGAGACAAGTGTCCTGGCTGCGTCCATCTGTCCATCTTCCATCTGCCTGGCGATCAGGATGTTTTCTGGGGCCCATTTAATGCTCTGTTGGCTGGGGGTGGGGCCCAAGAGCTGCCAGAGGTTTCCTGTTTTCAGCCCTCGAGGTGCAGTACGCAGAGAAATGCCTCCAGAGGGAATGAGTCAAGGAGATGGAAGCCCTTTAAGAAAGGCAAAGACCCTTTCCGACTCTTGACCACAGTGACTGCTGGACACAGCCCCAGGCCTTCCTGGGTGTCTTTCTCACACATTCTCAACCATTAGATTCCCTCTAGTCCGGTCCCCCTTCTCTCTCTTTTTTAAATAATTTAGCAAACATTTATTGAAAATACATGAATTGCAAAAAAAAAAAAAAAAAAAAAGACACCAGGCCAGAAGGAAAGGAGTGTATAGTGGGGGATAGGATGAAAACATTACTAAGATTGCAAGTTCTCAAGTTTTAGATCTTCAGGTAGTATTTTCCAGAATGAGTCTCCCAGTGTTAACAGGTGTTCTCAAAGAAATGGTCTGGGGTTCATATGAGACATTGGTTTAAACAAAATTAAACATTTCTTATTATTGCACTGCTTCTCAAAACTTTTATTAATAATATGCTACTGTGCCACATAAACTTCCAAAAGGAGAAGCATGATATACTGGATACTTATTTGATTATGAAATTTTCTCTTTCATTGAACCCAGATGGAAGAGTTAGTCTTGAAGGGCAGAGATGAGTTCTGTTTTTTTAAACTGACAAACAAAACATGCATATATTTATATGGTACATGATGTTTTGAAATATGTATAATCGTGGAATGGCTAAATTGAGCTAATTAATATATGCATTACCTCACCTTTTTTTGTGTGTGAGAACACTTAAAATCTACTCTCATAGTGATTTTCAGAATACAATGTATTGTTATTTACATGGTGTTATAGTTACCATGTTGTACAATAGATCTCTTGAACTTATTCCTCCTATCTAACCGAAATGTTGTATCCTTTGATCAAAGTTTCTCCAATCCTCACCCCCACCGCTCCACCCCTCCGCCTCTGGTAACCACCATTCTGCTCTCTACTTCTGAGTTTAACTTTTTCTATTCCACATATAAGTGAGATCATGGGTTACTTGTCTTTCTGTGTCTGGCTTATTTCACTTAACACAATGTCCTGCAGGATCTGTCCCTCTTTCTGCCTCTGGTTCGTATAATTAACACGGGGCAGAGATGTGGAGCTGGAACCTCTAGACCAGTTTGGGTCTGAGCTTTACCGTGGAAAGGCTCTGTGATGCTCGGCAAGTTATTCAACTTCTTGCTGCCTCTGTATCTTCACTGAAAATGTGAAGACAGTAGTGCCCACCTTGTCGAGCTGGTTAATCCATGTAAAATGCTTTAGAGGGCAGTGCCTGGGTCCTGGTGGGCTTGAATGTTGGCCCAAGTCTGACGCTCAGCAGCACGAGCAGTGAGGTCCGGGCCCAGCTGGGGGCAGCCACATTTCAACAGGAGGTGCCATGCGAGGACTTGATGCCTGGAATATCCTGACCATGCTCATGCCCAGGGCTCTGTCTCTCTGCTTGTCTGTGGACACCTTTGCTGTGTAGCCGGAGATGAGGAAATGAGGCCCGGGTCCCCATCAGGAGCTTGGGATGAGCAGAGGTGTGACCAGGTGAAGCTCTGTGCTTGCTTCCTAATTACAGAGAATGTATGCAGAGAGAGAGAGTTTGGGGTATTTGAGGAAAGACTTACTTGGATTGTAAGACAAATTTTCTGAAACTTAGAATATTTTTGAAGAAATCAAAGTTTAATCCTTTCTGATTTATGCACCAGTGCATCTCAGAAATAATTATTAAATAATAACAACAATAATAATGATACTGCTACTTCTAATGACAAATAGCATTTGCTGGGCGTTGGCAAAGTGCCGGGCGGGCATTGATCAGGAACACTGAATGTGTGTTTCCTCATTTTACCCTCTTGAAACCTTTATGGTCAATAGATTGTTGTTATAATTAAAGTACTAAAATAATTGGAAATTTTATGTGATAGTAGCAATATTATTAGTGTAAATACTTTTCTGAATAATGAAACATACGAAAATACATCATAGACAGACAAATGTGTTACGTAAACACGTCAGAGCTTGTGGACGCCCATGCTGTGGTGTGTGTTATGACGAGCCATATTGACGTCACCATTTGACATTGGAGGGCACAAGCTCTGGGGAGCTGTCACGTCCCAGGTAACAGCCCCCTGGAGGAGGCAGCTCGACTCCAGGCCCTCAGCCCTTCTGAGACCTCAATAACCTGCCCCCCACTCTGTTGTGCCGCTTCTATGAGAGGATAAAGTAATTAATAGCAGCTGTTCATATGCAGGGCTACCTCTCAAGTGCTTGCAAATAGTTCTCTTAAGCAGGGAGTCCTTTTTTCCAGTGGGATTTATTGTGCTTAAAAAATATTTCCTCTAATTTGAGGAAATCCAAATCAAGAGCTTGCATTTCCTATAAACAAACGTGTCTGCACAGTTTCCCTGTACTGTGGCTGGTTTAGAACAAGGACGTGGCAGGGAGAGCCACACCCCACGCAGGGCTCCTCTGCTACTCTCTGCACCTGTCCCCCCATGACGTGCTGCTTTGGCTTCCTGGCAGCATCGTTCATTGCAACAGCTAAATGTGCAGTCAGCACCGGGTTAGAGAAAGCGAGAGGCCCGGGGGCCATCCATGCTTTCAGATGAGGTCCGTGGTCAGTGAGCAATGCATCATCTCACACATGGTAAAAGGAAAAGCAGTTGTCAGTGCCTATTCATAGAGATTAAAATGATAGAAATAGAGGATTTTGCATTTAAACAGTGAGCAGTTGTATTTTAGAAGGAGCACCAGAAATCATTTTAGCATGTGTTACATTCAGATATCACATGTACCCCACAAAGACGTACAATTATAATATATCAATCAAATGGTTTTTTTTTTTTTTTAAAGACCTTAGAGACTGTTCCTCTGGAGTGGTTGGCGAGTCTCTCTGCGGTCATCCTCTGGCCCACGCACACCCTGCTCTGCCCAAGAACATTCCCTCCTCCCCCCAGTTTGCTTCTCAGGCCCCCCTCCCCCCCCCGGGGCGATGTACCCGTGCTGTGTACTCATACACCCGGTCTGGCTGTGCCAGGCCTGCAAGGGGACGTAGGTGGTATGCATGGCTGAGCCGGAGAGCTGGGTGACTGCAGCCTCACAGCCGCGTCTCGGATTCAGGTCATACCTGCCTGGATTTTCTGAACACCTGGAAGGGTGCAGCCCAGGCTCGGACTTCTTACCCAGCAAACGTGGGAAGATGGAGAAGGCGCTGCCTCCTTTGGGGCTCCTGCCCTCCAGCCATACTCTAGTCTACTACGTCCCTCTGGGCTCAGATGGCACTTCCCCCAGAGCTCTCCTAACTCCCTGCCACCCACGGGGCTTGGGACCTTCCTGTAGAACTGGATCCCTGTTCTCACCTCAAGGTACTAAAGTGCCTGTTCCTGTGCCTTTCCCCCTCATTTCTCCTGCTGCCTTTGCACACCTGACTTCCAGGAGGGGGTGGCCACTCAGCTGTGCTTTCTCACCTGACCTGTCTTCCTCAACAGATTCCACCTTGGTCCTGCTAGTTCCCTAGTCCTCAAGCCATGAGCAGTGGAACCAGTCTTTGGCATTTTGGCAAGAAATGGCCTTTATGACTTCATGCCCCGGCCGCGGTGCTGGTCTTCTGGCTCTGTCCTAGCAGCATCGCGACACTGTAAGTGTCGCCTATGCACACATTCAATGCCGTGTCGCCTGGGCTTGCAGTATGTAACCAGCACGACTCAATTTCTTCTCCTCCCATCCCTGTTCTTGTTCCTTTTCTTTCTTCTTTCTCCTTTTTTCTTAGTATAACCTCTTTTTAAAAACCTCTCATTGTTTGCATGTATATTACCTACTGGGGCTGATCTAATAAAAAAACCCCAGTAGTCACGTCTGTGCCTGTACATGCTGGGGGCACAGACCTCAGAAGGCTGCCAGGACCTGCAAAGACCTCCTGGCCACCATTCAAGGTCAGACTCCATTCCTTTATTCAGAAGGAAAACAGGCTCATTCCGCCTTTCAGACACCGCCTAGAGGAAGCTCTCTGGCCAGCTGGATAAGTCCCTCCAGGTTCACAGCACCACTGAGTCCAGGTGCTTTGTAAACCAGCACCCCCAAATCCTCAGGTGAACTGTTCACCTAGCTGAGCCAGTGGGGGTCCTGCTGCGCTGAGAGCCCACGTTGTTTTATGAGTTGCATGGAGAGTTGGACCCGGGGCTTTGTCCCTGGGCGAGAAGCTGGCAACTCCTGAGTGCCTTTCCCTGATTTCTCCCCCGTCCTCTCAGTTTTGGATTTCACAAGGCAGAAGCTACATCTTTGAGAAGAGACCTTAGCTAATTAGAGGCAGAACACATAAAGCTCATGTTTTTAAGAAAATGAAAGAGCAATTATGAGTGAGCAAAGACTAAAATGAAGCTTACTAAGGCAAAAAAAAAAAAAAAAAATCAGAAGGCATGAAAATGCTCCCTCCCCTCCCCTCCCCCATTTCCTAGGTCCCTTAAGAAGGAAGTGCCAGTCTGCTGGTCCTTTGGTGGACGGGAGTCCACAGCTATTGTGAGCATATCCAAGCCTATTGTTTCATTAGGTACAGACACAGGCATTTATACTTTTAGGACAAAGGCTTGAGTAAGAAGCACAAAGAAACTTCTTTCCTTTTTTCTCTTTATCTGCCTGGTGTCTTTGCCCTGTGCCACGTCGGTGGCAGTGATGACAGGAGTCACGAGTAAACCAGCAGCAGCTGTTCACTGAGGACCGCTCTGAGTGCTTCACCCTTGTCTCATCTGGGCCTGTCACAGCTCCACGGAGCGGTGCTGCCATTCTCCTTCCTTTACCAGCCAGACGATGCAAGGGGGCACCGCTTGTGCTGAGCCAGGGAGCCTGACTCCGATGCGTGAGCTTCTAATCCCCATCCTGATTCCTTTCTGCACCCTGTAGTTGCAGCAAGAGCAGACATTTGGGGGCATTTACGTATACTGGGAACTCTGCTCAAGGTTTTCGGTGTAACCCCCTTGGGGCGGGCACTGTTGCTATCCCATTTAACAGAAGGGGGCACAGAAGGTAGGTTCCCAGCCCAGGGTTCCCCAGTGTAAGTGGCAGAGCCAGAACTTGGGTCTGGGATGCAACTGCAGGTGCCAGCTCTTCCCTCCAGCCCTGTCCGCCTCCCGCTCAGGACAGAGGATGCAAGCGAGACTGACCTTGCCCGCCTCCTGTTGGCAGCGCCTATTTCTGCAGGGTGGAAATATTGGTAGTTAAAGGGAAGGAGAGGAAGAGTTGAGAGGCTAGATAGGGGAGTACTATAGTCTGAATGTTTGTGTCCCCCCAAATTCACATGCTAAAATCCTAACGCCCAAGGCAATGCTATAGGAGGTGGGGCTTTGGGAGGTGATTAGGTCATGAGGGTGGAGCATCATGAATGGGATTAGCGCCCTGATAAAAACAGGCCAGAGAGACCCCTCACCTCTTCCACCATGTGAGGACACAGGGAGAAGGTGCCATTTATGAAGTAGGGAATGGGCCCCGCCTAGACACCGAATCTGCTGGCACCTTGATCTTGCACTTCCCGCCTCCAGAACAGTGAGAAATAAATTTTCTTGTTTATAAGCCACCTGATCTGTGGTGCTTCCTTCTAGGAGCTCACACCGACTAAGACAGGGAGGGCTGGGGTAGAAGCGACAAGCTGGAAGCAACGACACCGTAAAGGGGGAAGAGAAAGAAAGGGATAGACGGTCGTTACCCATTGTCAATATCAAGATGGAACCAAAGTTGCCCATTGTTTTCAGAAGTCGCAACGGAGTGGGGCTGAGGAAGGGGACGAGCCCCCTGGCCTCATCATTTTTTGCCCGAGCTTCTCAGTAGACATTTTTTTTTCTTCTTCACTTATTAAAAATTGAAACATAGTTTACATGCAAAAAAAAATGAACACATTTTAAGTGTGAAGATATCAGGGCAATTTAATGAAATTTAAATTTGTATTGTATGTGAAATAATAATAATGCATAGTTGTTAAATTCCTGAATTTGATCATCATCATTATATTGTGATTATGTAAGATAATTCCTTGTTCTTAGGAAGTACATACTGAGGTATTGAGAAGTGAAGGGTCAACTTACTCTCAAATGGTTCAGCAAAAATATAAAGAGAGAGAGAAAAAGAAAGAAAGAAAAAGAGAGCGCAGCTATGTTAACAAAGAGTGGATTGTTGTTCGGATCTAGCATGTGCTCACTCGAACAGTCATTCGACATGCTGCTCAGGGAGCAGGTTTCAAGCTTCGTGTGGGGCATCCGTTGACATCACTAGGCCTCAGTCTATATGAAGTGAAAAATGTGAGCAGTGTGGTCGGCAGTAGGAGAGCCCATGTCCACACTCCATCTGCTGTTCCAAGCGGGGGGTCTGCATGGCCTGGCTGTGCGTGAAGCCATTTTTCCTTCCCTTTGGGACTGCCATGGGCTTAGAGATGATATAGCCTTGGGTATCCAAGAAATTAAATTTTGAGAATCTCAATGATCCAAAATGGTTGACTTCAATAATGCATGATGAACTCATGTTGTTTTGAAAAAAGAATTATTGAGGTGACCAACAAGAAACTTTAATACTGGTCCCCAAGAAGGTGAGTCACCCAAGAATTCCAACCCTGGGCACACTGCATTGACAACCAAAATCCCAAAGACTATGAACTATGTGGCCATTCTGCAGTTTCCTCTGAGAGTATTTATGAGTTCTGGACCTCTTTCTGGATAGGATATTGGGTAAAAATACTTTCTATAGGCCCCTTTAGCATGTTATCATGAAAAGCAGTACTGTAAGCCCAAGACATTTAGAGCTTACCATCTTTGTTCCTTCCATCATGGGGTGAAATGACCAAAAATTTGGCAGACAAGATTAAGATCAATCAAATGAGGGCAGCTGGCCACAGGAGATACCATTTCACCCCCACTAGCATGGCTGAACAAAAGGCAGATAATAACATGTCGGTGAGGTTGTAGAGCAATTGCTGATGGAATTTTAAAATGGTGTAGCTGCTTTGGAAAACAGTCTAGCAGTTTCTCAAAAAGTTAAATACAGAGTTTCCATATGACCTAGCAATTCCACTCGTAGGTATATAACCAAGAGAAATAAAAACATGTTTTCCCACAAATACAAAACTCATACACAAATGTTCACAGTAGCATTATTCATAATAGCCAAAAGTGGAAACAACCTAAATGGTTGTCAACTGATGAACGGATAAATAACATGTGTTATACCCATATAATGAACTATCATCTGGCAATGCAAAGGGATGAAATACTGATATATGCGACAATAGAAGTGAGCTTTGAAAACATGCTAAGTGAAAGAGGCTAGACATAAAAGGCCTTGTGCTATATGATTCTATTTACATGAAACATATAGAACAGGCAAATCCATAGAAAGTAGATTAGTGGTTGTCGTCGGCAGGAGGGAGAGAGTTATATGGAGTGACTACCAATGGGTAGGTGTAATGTTTCTTTTGGGTATGATGAAAATGTTCTGAAATTTGATAGGAGTGATGGTTACAAAACTCTATGAATATACTAAAACTCACCGAATTGTACACTTTGGAAGGGTGAATTTGATGGTATATGCATTGTACCCGCAAAAACTAAAAGCGTGCCCTGAATTGTCCCTTGTACTTGTGCATGCGTTTCTGCAGAGCCTTTGAGGAGGCTCACACCTGGCGCATCTGTGCTGGTCTTGACCGCTCCTGACTGTTGCCCTCAGCCTTGGAACCACTCAGAACTGCTGCGGAGCCTGCATACTTTCCTGAGAAGACCTAGACCTCCAGGCTGCCTCTGCCTCTGCGCTTGCTCCTCCTCCTCAAGTAAAAGCAAAGCACCTCTCTGTGTGGCCTCCTCAGTCATGCAGTGACTTCACCTTCATTTCCTATCTCCCTCTGAGCCTGGCCTTACCCTTGCCAATTCTCCAGCTCCATCTGCCCTTGGCCTTCTCCTGGTGTATAAATCTGTAGGGAAATGTCATTTAAAGAGGCCAAAACCCACTACTGATTCTTCTTTCCTCCTTGCTCCTTGGAAAATATTTGCTTCCGGGTTCTTAGTGAAGGAAAGCTCAATTTGGTCTGCTTTTATACCCTTAGTCTTTTCAGATTAAACATTACTAATCACCTGTCAAATCAGGTAACTAGTTTTTAATTGTACCACTTCATCCTTCAGTGTTCCTTTATGCAACATAAACATGCAGAAATACACTCGTGTTTTCCCCTTTTACACAAAAGGAAGCACACTGCTCTGTGTCTTGCTTTGTTCACGTACTATGTCTTGGTGATCTTTTCAGTATCTCTATATTGAAAGCGTCCCCCTTGTCATCGCTGCGTAACAATCCAGTATTGAGGTGGACTCTGTTTGGTTCCATCAGCTCCTGTGGAAGGATCCTGGCTGACACGTGTCTTTTGCTAAACTTGCTGAGTGACCTCCAGTCACCTCTATTCAGATCATGCAGGCAGAGCTGTAGCACAGATTCCCAGGAGGTGAATTGCTGGTCAAGGGGTGAATCCCTTTATAATTTTGGCACATGTTGCCAAATTGCCTCCCACAGGGAGGCAACTGCTGGGCACTCACATCAGCAGTGAATGAGAGTGGCTTCTTCCCCCAGCCTTTCCAATATAATATGTTACTTACATTTGGGATTTCTGCAATGGTGCACTGGTAAATGTTTAACAACCATCTCTCAAAAGGAAAAAACAAAACACAACACAACACAACAACCCCAAAACAAAAACCCAAAAAAAGCCCTAATTAATGTCAGCTGATTTCCATTGTGTAAATCCTTCCACCCAGGCCAATTTCCAGCTACCAACATAATGATCCTGACCATGGAGTTGGGAAGAGATGATCCGTTGCACCTGTCATGTAGTGTTTCCACCATGTGGATGCAAGGGATGGAAGTAGCATAGATCATTGTGAAATGTAGTAAAACGATGAGAAATTTAAGAGTTTTATTGCTTTGGTTTTCAGTATAATTCATTTAATTATAAGTTTATATCATTAAAATTTTAGTAATGGCTGCATTTAAGAACCAACTCATAAAACCAGAAAATCTAACAGTTACTCATTGTGAACTGGCAAGCACCAGCTCCAGTGCACCACGGCTGTTTCTCCAGTCTGAAAGGTAGTGAATTCTGAGTCGCTATAGCCTTAATTTTTATTATGTCCGTTTTATAAGTCTAAGGACTATTTATGTTTCCTTTTCTGTGAAATATCTGTTTCTGTCCTTTGCACATTTATCTACTGGGTTATGTTCTGTTATTGATTTCTAGAAGCTCCTTATACATATCTTTTGTCTGTGTTATGATTTTCAATGTTTTGTCCTAGTTTGTTATTTATCTTTTGTATTTGCCCATGTTTTTTTTTTTCTTGCCATGAAGTTGTTATTGTTATCATTTTGAAATGTAGTTGAATTTTTAAATTTTTTCTTTGACAGCTTCCAAATGTTGAATAATAATTAGAAACAACAGGATTATATAACTAAAATTTGTTTCTAGTTCTAATCAATTCTTACATATTTAAACAAGTTTCCTATTCTCTAAGCAATCTGTATAATTCCTGAATATCCTTAGAGTTTATTTTATTGGATTTTGTCTTTTTCTTTTGAGTCAGGTCATTATTTTAAAATCCTCTATGCTTAGTCATATAATAAAGATGCATGATATGTTAAAGATGGGCCTGGCACACTTCAGCTAAAAAGAAGTACACATAGAGGTCATAAGTATTTATCAAGCTTTGTATCACTGGTTAAGTGGTGGTTAACCCTAAAGCCTTTTTCTGACTAGTATTATTTCCTACTGGGGAGTTTCTTCATTTATATTTGACTTCCCATGTGAGCATTGTTTTAGTCATTTTGTGTTGCTATAACAGAATACCACAGACTGGGTAATTTATAATGAACAGACATTTATTTGGCTCATGGTTCTCGAGACTGGGAAGTCCAAAATCAAGGGACTGCATCTGGTGAGGGCCTTCCTGCTGCAGCATGACATGGCAGAAGGCATCATATGGGTGAGAGAGCTCATGAAAAGGAGCAAGAGGGGGCCAAATTCAGTTTGATAGCAAACACACTCTTGCAATAATGACAAGAATGATAATGTGATAATGACATTAACCTATTCATGAGGGCAGAGCCTTTATAACCTAATCACCTCTTAAAGGTCCTACCTCTCAACACTGCCCTGGGGTTTAAGTTTCCAATGCATGAACTTTGGGGGACACATTCAAACCACAGCAAGCATGTACTAGCTTAATCCTACATTTCTCCGTCAGACCTCAAGGCCCAAAGCTCCAAAAATGGTACTAGATCTTAGTTTGTGTTCAAGAAATATTAGTTGAGTCACCAACTTCAAAAGTGTGGACCCCTCAGGTAGATTTTCACCTGTATCTCCACCATCCCTGACAATGTCCATTAACATTTAATCAGCAGCCACATATTGCCACCACTTGAGAAGCTGCATCTGTGGTCTGTATGGCATAGTCTCAGAATACAATCATGTGGAAAGTTCTAATGCAGTACATCGGAAAGCCACTTGACCATTTACAGTGAACTTTTATTTTCAGCATCTCATCTTCAGTCCTGACTTTAGAAATGAGGAAACTGAACCTCAGATATGATAAGCGATTTGTGTAAAGTTACCCATTGCCACCCTGGCTTCAAGTAGTGCATCTGGCACATGCTAAGTCTTCAATAAAAGGAAGAGCATTTGATGTGACTCCCAGTGCAGCGCTCATGCCACTGTCCCATGACAGGCATGACCTGAGGTGGTGGTGGCTGGCTGGTTTCCTCCCGAAACAGTCTTTATGGGGTAGTCATGAAAGATAGCAGTCATTCATGCCAACACCCTCTGCTCATATCCTGGCCTCCCTCCAGCTAGTAAGCCTCATTCTCTCCACATTTGCCATTAGAAAAGCATATGACAAGAATAACAGCTACTACATATTGAGGGCATATTACATACGAGTTAAGGTGCTATGTGTTCAAGCCTCACCCATACCTGTTTGATGTTAATATTATTACCATCATTTTACAGAGATGAAAATTGAGGTGCAAAGAGGTTATAGGACTAGGCCAGGGGCAAACATAGGCAATGGTTGAGCCTGGTGGAAATGTAGGTCTGTAATGACCACAGCATTCTTTACCCACCAGGCTTATAGTCATTCAACACATTATGGTTTTACCATTTTCAGACAGAATCCTCACTGGTCACGAGATATGTGCCTTTATGCTGCAGGAGATGCACTGAACCTGAATAGCTCTAGGGGAGAGCTCGCAGCCCTCCTTCCAGCCATCCCTGCTCTCAGCCTATACCGCCTATTTTTGATCAAGACAGCCTTGAAGTTGTCCGTGTCTACAAAGAAAGAAGAGGGAGTTTGTTTTTCACTTTTGCTGCCATAATTAATTTTATTTAGGAAAGCATTGTGTCTTCTGAGAGAGAATTGTAGATGCTGGGAGAATGAATGGACTTCAGCGTGAGCTGTGTGTGCGCCAGACTTCCCCAGGATGACTGACAGCTTCCTGATCAGCAGGCTGGCGGTCCCCAGGCCCATGGGATGGACACTGGCTGGGGGCCAGTGTCTGAGTTGAATGGTGCGGGCTGGACAGTGCTTCTCTCCAGCCAGTGTGGCAACGAGCCCACTTTTGAGAAGGCACGCTGGCTTGGGAAAACACTGCGCATTAGGTGTTGGCTTCCGCAGCAGGGATCCGGGCCCAGAGATGCTGCCAGGCACCTTCTGGGAGGCTGTGTTTTCAGCTGGGCCTGCTGCCCGTGCTCAGGAGAACCGGGCCCAGCTTAGGAAGTGTCCCATTGCCCAAGAGGAAACCCAATGTTTAAGAATTGATAAAAATTAGGAGACTGATAGACATTGGAATGAGATGAGGAAGGCCTAAATGAGGAGCCATTCTGTGTACTTTTCTTTTAAAATACCTTCTTTCTGCCCTTCTCCCTTCATGACTATACTACATACTCATCCAAGAAAACTTTGAAAAGTAAATAAAAATCTCTCACAATGAATCATTCAACCCAGAGATTTAATGTCTACAATTCTTTTAGGAGCGTCTTTTGTAAGCTAAATTTCTACTATTTTCAAAGAACGTGTCATGCCAATCATTTTATTTTGTAAATGGACCTCAGGTACATGAAACTGGGTTAATTGTGATCCCTAATTTATGATACACTCTCACCATTTGACTATGCAGTACATGTTTTTAATAATGAGCATTTCTACCCAATATGAAAAGTAGGCCTTTAACAATAATGTATAAAACCTTTTGGCTCAATTTTTTCCCTATAACTACACATCCCTTTATCTACATGTTTTTCTTTTTTTCTTTTGCCCACTTGAGCACATGCTGTGTATGCACTTTGTGGGCCTCTCAGGAGGTTTTCGGTGGTGGAATATTGTCACTCAGGTAGCTCTCCACTGCGCTGCCCTTTGGATCTCAAAACGGGCTGCCCATTTATCTCTTTCCGTGTAAGGGCAATCGGGGTTAGAGGGTCACCTATATATGGCTCCTCATTTATCTCTGGGGCTTTAGCAAAGCCACCCCCAAGCCCAGGCGGGTGTCAGGTCACCTCCTCCTTGAGGGTCTCCGTGGTAAAGGAGAGGCCCCGGTGTCCGCACAGCCCCCATAAATCACCGTGGTCAAGAGTGCATCTCGCCATCCCAACCGCCACCACCTGGTTTATGAAATTCCTGTTTGTTAATTATTTGGTAGAAATCTAAGAAGCTGTTATTCTTTGTCATGTAGTTGAAAACCCTTCTCAGCCTTCTCCAGAATTCACTTTTCTTTCTATCTTGCCTCTTATCATTGGTTTTAACCTTTACCTGTTCTTTCATAGCCCTTCTCTATATCACTGAATTTCTCTTAAGTTTCAGAGCAGGATCTTGACTATGTCCACACCCCAGACTTCACCAGGAAGACAATGCATGATCTCCAAGAGCCAACAGCACTGTGCACGAAGCAGGGAGGAGAATTTCCTCCTTTTCCCCACACTCACTCCCCGATATCTCCTCTCACAGATCCCCCGGCTCTTCTCTCTGCCACATCCCATCTGTCTCTCCATCCTTCAGGGTTTTCAGTAGAGGACCATCCAGTTGTGGAAGGTCACATGCTTTATCTATCTTGAAGTCTTATAGATGCCAAGAAATTCTCATAAATGTACAAATGACTTGTGATGCTCATTTGAGATTGATAGTGATCAAGCAAATAGTATAACTTTCACAGGATTGCTACAAATACATGATTTTTAAAAACAGACTAGAACCAAACAAAGCAAGAAACAAACAAAAACAACCTTTTCTATTGTGATCAGCATTTTTGCTAAACTCCAATTGGGCTGTTGACTTTCCAGACACTCTTGCTACAGGTGCACGAGGCTCAGTTTTGTTCCTCCTTGACTATGTGCTGTCCTCATCCCCACCTTTTGTACCTGTGCTGTCCTTGTCTGAAACTGCCCAGAGCTCCCTACACGCTATGTCAAGGCCAGGCCAGGTCAAGGCTGGCACAGAGAAAGGAGCTGCTGCAGGACCCTTGGGAGTCTTGCTGGATCTGTGAGCTCGCTGCATACTCCAGCCCCCTGACATATCCAGAGGAGACAGAGCTGAGTTCCGGCCCAGCCCTGCCACTCATCAGCTGTGTGACCTTGGAAAAGTCAAATAACCTGTCGAAGCCTCCATTTCACATCAGTCTAGTGGAGTGAGTAATAGTCCCCATGTCACTGCATTGCTGTGATGGATTAAATGGGATCAGGTATGTCACACATCACCATGGTAATGGGCAAAAATAAGTGCTCAGTAAGTGTTGACCATTTTTTTTTCATTATTAATTATCAACAACAATAGTACCTGGGGCCAGCAGGTACTGTGTAGGCAGCACAGACATTTGTCCATCTGGATGCTGGTTTCCTGTCTGCTCCTGTGTTTGGTCCTGGCCTGCTCTCTACTTGCCTCTGCACTGAACTCTAATGCTGCCTACCCCTTCCTCTCAGTGTCGGCCCCTGGATGCTGCCCCATAGCCGGTACCTCCCAGCTGCCCCTCCCAACACCCCTGTGCCATTTGAACTCTGGTGACCTGCCCTGCACTGGGCTCCCAGGTGCAACCCTGCCCAGACCCCCACCCCCTAGCCCCTGGCCACCGAGGCGCATGCTCCTATCTTTGCACTCACCATGGGTTCAGATGGCGAGTGCCTTGAAGGCAGGAATAAGGTCTTCTCAACCGATTCCCTGGCCCCTGGCAGGCAGCTGGCTGCAGGACAGCCTCCAGTGCACGATAGCCAAATACATGAAACACTGAATGAAGGTAAGGAGAGGAGGTAGATAGGAAACTTCTTTCCTTATTGAATCCAGCTTTGATAATATGCTCCTTTCTTTTTTTTCCTTTTTTGAGACAGTCTCACTCTGTTGTCCTGGCTAAAGCGCTGTGGCATCAGCCTAGCTCACAGCAACCTCAGGTTCCTAGGCTCAAACGATCCTCAGCCACCTGAGTATCTGGGACTATAGGCGCTTGCCACTAAGCCCAGCTAATTTTTTCTATTTTTCGTAGAGACCAGGTCTTACTCTTGCTCACGCTGGTCTCGAACTCCTGACCTCAAGGGATCCTCCCGCCTCTGCCTCCCGGAGTGCTAGGATTATAGGCGTGAGCCACCGCGCCCAGCCTATGTTCCTTTCTATTGGAAGTTCAGAGCAATTCATGTTGAACACTTGATTTTAATAGCTTTGTTTCCCTTGAATGTCCCCCTCATGCTGAAAATATATCCCCCTCTTAATAGCTTCATTAATTTCCTTTGAAATCACTTTAATTGGATTCAACACAATTCATTTGAACAGATATTACACAGTGCTCATGATGTGCTGGGCATTGTTACGGGCACATGGCTGTGAAGAGGATGGTCAGAGTTCCTGCCCAACAGAACTAAAATTCTACCAGGGAGAGAGATGCTGAGCACCTAACCAATACACACAGGGGGCAATTTCATTTTGATAAGAGCTACCAAAGCAACGCCACCACTACAAAAGAATTAGGGTAGAGTAATGAGCCTCAACTGATGCGTGCATATGTGTGTCTGTGTGTGTGTGTGTGTGTGTGTGTGTGTGTGTGTGTGTGTGTGTTGGGGAGGGGTTGAGGTCTCTGAATGATGAGGGAAAGCTGCCCTGTTGACATCTGGAGAAGCACACTCTAGTAGAGGGATGGGAAGTGCAAAGGCCCTGGGGCAGTAGCAGAGGCATTGTGTTTCACCAGCAGAAGGGAGGCCAATGTGCCAGGGCACTGAGGGAAGGATGCAGGGTAAAAAAGTAGACAGGCATCTCAAATGCACATAGGCCACCTTTTCTCAGTTGCTCAGTACAGGGCACCATCTTTGGACCCTGTATGTGGGTAAAGATGGCTGTCATGAACCTCGGGTCCGTTAGCATTCACAGAAAAGGGTATTTCCAGCCTGGAATCTGAGTAATCAATCCCCCAAACAAAGAAGACATCATCTTTAAAATATGTGAAAGTGGATAACAAATTGGAAAAATGTAAAAACAAGCACCTGTGGGAAAGCATATTTCTTTCATTTGCCTTTTGTCACAGTATCTGAAAAACTGCAAAAGGACGTTAAAGATCTGGGAGGGAGAGCTGAAAAACTCAGATAAGATAGAGTTAACTTATTTCAAATAAGAAAGGAAGTAAAAGTGGCACAAACCTTGGGTCAAATGTCTCCTGTACCAAGTGCAGGACCAGAAGTTACTGCTGAAGCCACTATAACTCATCCCAGATGTACTGGACATTCTTTTAAGGCTCCAAACTCAGTGTGTGCAAACAGAGGGAAATTATAGGCGAAAAAAATCGTCGAGGACCATGGATTAGATACTATCCTGAACAGCAGCAGCAACAACCACAAAGGGTTGCATTTACTCAAGAAGCCAAACACTTCTGGGAAAGCTTTGGGGAAGAGTTGGTATGTGCAAAGCAAGTTGTAAACTCAAAAAGCCTTTAATAAAGGGGAAAGGCATGGGCCAGCTTTGAGGCACTGCAGCATCAGCTGAGCAAGTGCTTTTGATAGACCACTCTTTTCTGGAGCTCTGCACTTTTTCTGTTGTGGATAAGCTATCAAGCTTCCAAAGTAAACTCAGCTTAACCCAAAACTTCAAACAAATGGTGATAAAGATGATATTATAGGGTCCCAATTTCACTCTATTTGAAAGAGATGAAGAAAAGAAAATGGTAGATGTTGCTTGCAGGACCATGGTGAGTTTAAGTTGATCTTCTACACTGGCAACATTATGAGTAGACTGTCACAGTCAAGGTATTTCACTGTGTAAAATAGGATCACACCTAAGAGAAAGAACACAATCTAACTAGCATTGGATCTTTTCTGCCCATCGTTGGAAATGTTTTTCAAAGACTGAACCAAAAGAACAGCTGCAGTGTGACATGCTTCTCAGAAGGAACTCAGGACAATTAATGTGGTGTAGGTGGTGGGACAAGA
>CAUYPO010034730.1:0-11186 GCA_963574435.1 Cheirogaleus major
CAAGAGTTTAAGCATTAACTGTTTCCTTTTTTTGTGTTTCGCTTGTGTGCAAGCCACTTGATCGGTGCTTAGATGACTTTTTATAACCACCTAACTTGTGCCTGGCACACAAGCTAAACACACAAAATATGAATATGTGAATGGCTCAGTCAGATAAAAAAGGAGAGAGAAGACTAGAGTCTGCACATTCATGAAAGTGGTAGATTCCTATATAGTTTGAAAAGGCCATTTCATGTCTGCTGTCTTGACAATCTCAGAAGAAAATTCCTCCCACTGTATCTTCCTTTCACAACATTCTGTGTATACAGGACCCCACACCTACCTGTGTTAGAACATTCCATTCTCAGAAGCAAAGCATTCTAATCTCTCAAGCCAGGAAGAAAGAAACTTTTTAGGAAAATTAGGCCAGAATAAGTTGGTGCTCCTCTTCCTGGTAGTGATGAATTGGGTAGCTTTGGGGTCTGAACAATGACAGAAACAAGGAGCAGCTGGCTACAATTTAAGGGGAGATTTTAAAAAATTTTTTGGCCTAAGTATTTTATGGCCTAGCCAAGTGTTGTCTATATAGCTCTGTCACTTTTAGGCTGACTGATGGGTTAAAGAATTAACAGTTTCTGCCCGTCCCATTTTCTAGGACCAGCTGATACTTCATCTCCATGAAGGCCTTCCTCACCCTTCTAGCACACAGTGATTGCTTCATTTTCAGAACTCAGTATCATTTACTTGGCACTGCCTTGGGAGATTTTGTCTTATTTAACTTACTTTTAAAATAACCTTTTGTGAGTACTAAAGCAGTACATATACACTACTTTTATAAGTTTCTAAAAACTTAGAAAGTAGAGGCCAGGCGTGGTGGCTCACGCCTGTAATCCTAGCACTCTGGGAGGCCGAGGTGGAAGGATCACTTGAGGTCAGGAGTTCGAGACCAGCCTGAGCGAGAGGGAGACCCCACCTCTACTAAAAATAGAAAGAAATTAGCTGGGCAACTAAAATTAGAAAAAATTAGCCAGGCGTGGTGGCACATGCTTGTAGTCCCAGCTACTCGGGAGGCTGAGGCAGTGGGATGGCTTGAGTCCAGGAGTGTGAGGTTGCTGTGAGCTATGATGATGCCACAGCACTCTAGCCCAAGCAACAGAGCGAGACTCTCTCTCCAAAAAAAAATGAGACAAGTCAAATAATTAAAAAGTAAAAACATCACATTTCTACCTTCCAGAGATCACTAGTGAAAACAGCTTAGTGCAAATCTTTAAGGGCCTTCTTCTTGGCATATGTAAATACATCTATACTTTTTTTAAACCAAAATCATACATGTTGCATGTACTATTTGTAACCTGCTTTTTAGATCAGTGATCTCCACCTTTCTACTGCAGTAATTTTTCATTATTGTAATATCCAAGTCATATTCAGATTTCCCTGATTGACCCCAAAAAGTGTCCTTTAGAGTTGGTTTAAACATCAGGATCTAAACCAAGGCCATGCATTATGTCTGGGGTACTTTAAATATTATTTATTCTAGTATAATCCTTTTCCTTTTTTATGGCAATGACATGTTGAAGAAACTGGGCCAGTTTTCCTGTGGAGAGTTCCAGCTTTTGAATTTGTCAGGTTGCCTCCTCATAGTGATACTTAGCTCATTCTTCTATTTCCTGGTATTTCCTATTAACTGGTGGTTAGATATAAAAAGCTTGAGGGATTTAGGTCAAACATTTTTGGCTAGAAGATGTGCACTTCTGATGCGTTACATCAGATGACACATAGCTGGTTGTCCCTCCATCAGTGATGCTGGCATTGACCCCTGGACTGTGGTGGTGATATGAGATCCTCTATTGTTCAGTTTTGTTTTTCCCCATTTGACAAGAAATCTGTGGAGTGTTCAGATGTTGGCTTTTGAAAGATTCTTTTTTCAACACCACCAAATACTAGAACGTAATTTCTCATCTTTCATGGTCATTGAGCATTTTGATGAAAATAGCCTCTCACTAACTAAATTTTCACATGTAACTTTACTACATGGTTTTGGTCCATATAACTTGCTTTTCTGATTTTGTAAAATGAACCAGTATTAGTTGTAGACTAATGGAAATTATACTTTATCTCTAAGAATGAAATTAGGAAGATTTCAAATGTAATGGATGAGACCTGCCATTTGTAGCTAATGACAAACTAAGAATTGTCTTTTAATGAGTACAGATTTAGGAACATGCAAAATACAATCAAAGTTACTTGAGTGTAACTCAGGAAGGCATGACTGGACTCTATTTTTAACTAAAGTTATGATACTAAAATTAAACACAAAGTAGTTTGAGAGCAGCTGCGTGGCAATGGGTCTCTTTCCCTGGAGTGGGGCACTGAGCTTGAACAGAGGCATCTGGGCACCTGGGGATTTGATCCCCTGGAGAGTGCAGTACATTGACTTTGTGACCCTGTTTGGGACGTAAGATTATGTAAGAAATTCCCTTACTGGGATTTGGCTTCACTCACCAATTTCATTCAAGGGACAGCCAACTTTTTATTATCTCACCATTGCCTAGGGTCAGGAGTTGGCGTGGCTTGATTGGTTCTTCTGCTCACAGTCTCACAGCATGTACATTCCAGGTGTTGGCTGGGCCAGGTTCTCACCTAGAACTCAGAGTCCCCTTCTAAGCTCATTCAGGTTCTTGGACAAATCCCATTCTTTGCTGCTGTACGACTGAGGCCCGTGGCTTCTAGAGACTGCCCCTGTCCACGAGCAGTTCACAGCATAGCTGTCTTCCTCCTCTAGGCCAGCAGCAGTGTGGCTATCTGCCACTTCCAGTCTCTGTTTTATTTGACCTTTACAATTTTTTCAAAAAAAATTCTATTTTGTCTTTCCAGCTAGATTGGAGCTGTGTGTTTTTTCCCCCAAAGCTCTTAGCATAATTATGTTTTGTACAAAGAAGATACTTTTAGTTGGGTTGTTTCAGTAGTTGTTGCTCTGGAGTAAGAATAAAAAAAAGTATTGCATGCTTACTGTGTACTAAACACTGTGCAAGACACTTTCTCTCATTTGAGCCTTAATCAACCCTATGTAGTATGTAGTCTTATCACATTTTTTTGAAATGAAAGAAAAAAAAGAAGCTCAGGGAGGCTAAATGTATTACCTGAGATCACCACACACAGCAAACGAATAGCTGAACTGGGATTCATATCAAAGGTGGCTGACTCCAAAACCCTACTCTTAAATCCCTAGTAAACTACTTACTGTAAATGAAGTTCTGAGAAATGCCTTTGTGCTAAGATCTTTTTTTTAAAAACCTCCTTAAAAAACTGCAGTGTGCAAAAGGAGCGTAAAGCGTAAACGTATGTATTAATGAAATGTCACAATAAAAGCATATACCCATGTAACCACCACACAGGTCAAGAAATAGAATGTTCCTGGGACAACTCTATTTCCCCTCCACAAATACAACCTCCTCTTCTCTCCAGAGGAACCACCACTTTTATGGTAATTATTCCTTTCCTTTGCTTTATAGTGAGTTTTACCTGCTAAGTATGTATCCATAAATAATACCATCTTGTTTTGCCTATTCTGGAATTTTATATAAATGGAATCATACAGTGTGAATTATTTTGTGTCTGACCTCTTTAGCTTGACATTTTGTTTTTACAGTTCATTCATGTTGATGCATGTAGCTTAGTTAATTCATTTGCTTTGGTGTATTATATTTTGTTGCATGAATATTAACAAATCTGTTTTACTGGTGCTGGTTGTTTAAAAGTTTTAGCTATTAATGCTGCTATAAACAATCTTGGACATGTAGTGTGGCCCACATAAGCACACATTTCTGTAGGATAGACACTGAGGGAATTGCGAGGTACATAAATCTTTGACAGCTTCTCCAATTATTTTCTGGGGATAGATTTCTAGCAGTAAAATCAATAGATCAGAAAATGTGACCATGGAAGGGTGATTTGAGGACTTCTGTGAGTTTACTCCATCATCAGGATAGCCTTTATTCTAATTTAATTCTTTCTGCTGCAGTATAAACCAGCGACACTTTGATCAGTCTGTGGAAACAAGCTATAAAATCAGCAAACAATTTCCTTGTGCTGGGAGTGTTAGAATTGTTTTTTTCTAAATTTCATCTGGAAATATATTTCTTTCATGCCTAAACCCCTTTCTTTGGGGTTTATGTACTAATTATAGCCAGTTTGCTGGGAAGCCTAGAACTGTTGGTGAATCTCACTGCACAGAAATATCATATATCCAAGTTCACCATGATCAAATGTATAATAAAGGAATTGATTCAGTATGCTTTATTTGAGGAATCACTTTACAGAACTTAAGTTCTATTAATTGAATGTTTTAATATATGTGCTTCTATGTTGCTTTTACTGTAGCAAGTGTGATTCTTAATGTATTCATTTCCTTGTTTCATGTCCTGCCTTGAATGCAGAGCTACATCTTAGTCACTGCATAACATTGCCTTGCCTATATTAGAGCTTCAGTAATTGTATGTTGGATGGTATTGGTACCACATTACTTGGAATTGTTGCCTTTGTTGTATTTGTGTTCTTCCTCCAGTATGTTAGATTGATTAATGACTGATCGTTTTGTTGTATAGAGCACCTTCTCTCTTATTGGGGGGTCTGAGGTGATGGGTTATTTGGAACCATTTCTTTTTGACTTGAAATAATTTAGCATTTAAATGAGCATCGGTCTAGAAGCTCCACATTTTCATTTCTATCTTTTTAGGCTTCCCTGCTCCCGAGAATTTTCGGGCTTATAAGACTGCAGTTCATTAATATTCTCCGTCATGGCATCCCAGATAGACATGGAAGTTGATGACGGAAAGGCAGCAGAGATGAGTTTAAATAGAATTGTGCTGAGCAGTAAGATAGCACTTTATACCTGAAAGCCCTCACAGACATTAACTAACCAGTTTTCCAACTCCTTAGAGAAGTAGGAAATGGGTTTTTATTATGTATCTAATAGCTGAGAGAATGAGATATGCTGCTTTTAATCTCTTAATTCTTCCTGAGAAGTTGATGTTCACTTGGAAACAACTTTATTTGTTTGAAATCATAAAGATATTTTTGTAGCCTGGTCTACGTAATACATTCCTATTTTTAAAATATCTGAATTTGTTTTAATAAACGTGTCCTTTGACCTTCCATTTTTCTCAGGAGAGAATTGAGTCAACTTACTGGTTTTATTTATATAAAGCCAGTCCAGTAGGAAGTTTCTAGAAGTAGCAAACTACTTTTGCTCGCTCACTATCCTTGAAGAAACAGGAAAACAGATGCCAGCTCAGAACACTGAGTAGTGTCTAATTGCCTCTGAAGGGTGACCTAGCAGTGGGTAGTTGGTCCCATGTTTTTAAAGGCCTGAGAAGACAGGCCAGATTGTTCACATACATTGCTCTGTTCACCCAGTGAGCCAACAACAGTTAGGAATGGATCCCAAAGATAGTGATCCCTGTCCCAAATCTTTTTCCATAAGCCAGTGGTTCTTAACCTGTTTTCCATCAAGAAACATGCTCAGATGCTTCTGTAACCTTCAGTTTACCCAGAGGGCTACCTATAACTCTACCTTTTCTCTCTTGCTTTGAGAAAATATAGTGAGTGAGCATTTTGAATTTGCTCTTAGTGATATTTTTTGAAGTAAAGAATTTATTTTGTTATCAGTAAACAAAAATACCAAAAACAGTCTCTCCCTTTCCATAAGCTCACATCAAAATTTTTTTTCCATTGTTGACTTTTTGTGTGTATATGGCGGAGTGGCAGGCAGAATCTCACTCTGTTGCCCAGGCTAAGATACAATGGCACAATCATAGCTCTCTGCAACCTGGAACTCCTGGGCTCAAGTGATCCTCCTGTCTCAGCCTCCTGAGTGCTTCGAATACTCCTGAGTGCCACCATACCCAGCTAATTTTTCTATTTTTTGTATAGATGAGGTCTTGCCATTTGCCCAGTCTGGTCTCAAACTATCCTCCCGCCTTGGCCTCCCAAAGTGCTGGGATTACAGGTGTGAGATGCTGCACCCTGTCTCATTGTTGATTTTCTTTAAATCTTTTTTGTTCAATTGGTTGACTTTTGTGAGCCAAGACCTTTCTGAGTACTGGAGAGATTGCAAAAAAAAGTCGAGTCACCCTTTCCTTTGAGGAGCGTACAGTTTATGCTAGTGATATCATATTGGGAAAGTCACTTAACCTCTTCGAAGTTCAATTTCCTCATCTAAACAGTGGGTTACTAATACCTGTTAGGTAAATTATTAATGAGGATTAAATAGAAGAATATACAACAGCATTTGGCACTGGTGCTTGGCTCATGGTAGGTATTCAGTATAACTGTTAATTCAACTTGCATCTAGAGAACCATGCAAGACACTATTATTAGATGTTTAAATTATATGAAAGCTATTTTTAAAAACATGAATTGAGAGACAAAAGCAAGAACTGAGTATAGTTTATTAGAAAAGGCTTCAGGAAAGATGTAGGATTTAAAGAGGCTCGAGAATTTAGATTATAAACTCTAGGTATTATAAGGATAAAGAATGGATAGATTCTTATTTGAGGGTGGAGTTCAGGCTCCTCCACATTCCTGCACATTCAGGGAGTCTACCAGGTTTTTATCCCCATGTACTATCTGTGTTACCTCCCCAGTGACTTCATGGAAAATAATTCTGCCCCCAGTGGTAAAACCCTGTGGGGCTAATCCTTGTTAGCATTACTACTGTTTCCATGACAACCATAAGATGATGCGTAATCTTAAAGGCAAGGTGTGAGAAGTATTTTCATCAACAAATGCTGAATTTTACTGATAGAATGTCCACTGGGAGATTACCAGACTACTTAGCTGCTGTGTCCAAAATCTAAACTCTGCTTTTCCATATTTCCATGTTTGAACATTTAGTAGGAAATTTTTTGTTTTTTGTTTTTTTTTTTTTTGAGACAGAGTCTCACTCTGTTGCCCTGGCTATAGTGCCGTAGGATCAGCCTAGCTCACAGCAACCTCAAAGTCCTGGGCTCAAGCAATCCTCCTGCCTCAGCCTCCCAAGTAGCTGGGACTATAGGCATGCACCACCATGGCCAGCTAATTTTTTCTATGTATTTTTAGTCGGCCAATTAATTTCTTTCCATTTTTAGTAGAGACGGGGTCTCGCTCTTGCTCAGGCTGGTTTCGAACTCCCGAGCTCAAACAATCTGCCCGCCTCGGCCTCCCGGAGTGCTAGGATTACAGGCTTGAGCCACCGTGCCCGGCCTTAGTAGGAAATATTTTTAAGAAAAAAAATCTTGCCATGGATTTTTCTTCTGTAAGGAAATAGCATTACACTTGAATTCTGTTTGAATAGTTTGTTTAAAATGGACATAACAAGATAAATCTGAGAGGAAAAAAGATTTTATATATAATTTATTTAGAGTTTTTGTGACTATTGATAAGTAATTAGGGGCAAAGGCCAAAAATTGGCACAATTCATCTTCTGTCAGTTTTACTCAAAGGGAAAATTTAAAGATAAAATTCTTAATATTTAAATTTTCCTGCTGAAAAATGAACTCATTATGTAATATGGGGATTTTACAGAATTTGTTTTATTCCCTGTCATAGAGAACCTTGAGTTGAAAATGAGTTAATATACGCATGTTTTCCTTGTGTTCAAATTTGTCTACTATGTGCCCAGCCTGGTTCTGATTACTGGGGTTATGTACTCAAAACAAAGGCCCTGACCTTTTGGAACTTACATCAAGGGCAGAGAGAGGGGCAATAACTCTATCATGGAAGAAATATTACTATATGTCAGGTATGTTAAGTGCTACAGAGGAAGGAAATAGAGATTGACACAGGTATGGTTAAAGTGAACAAAGGAAGCCTCTCTGATGAGATGACATTTGAGGGAAGTGAGGGAACAGGCCTTGTGTATATCTAAGGAACAAGTGTCCCAGGCAGAGGGGAAGCAAATGCTCAGATCCTGATATAAGAATGTGCTAGACAGGACTGAGGACAGCAGAGAGGCCTGTATGAGTGGAAAAGAGTGAATACGGCAGAGAAAAGAGGAGATCAGAGATAAGGTTGGAGTTGCGGGAGGAATCTTAAAGACTCTTATAAGCCATGATAAGGACTTTATTATATTTTATTCTAAGCTAGAAAGCTTCTAGAGGGTTTTGAGCAGTTCGACATGGTCTTACGTGGGTTTTGAAGGATTGCTCCGCAGCATGGAGAGCAGGCTGCAGGAGGGCCAGGGTCGGAGCAGAGACCAGGTAGGTGGCTCCACGGCCTGTAGTTGAGGTGAGCAGTGACACTGGCTGGGACTAGGGTGGGAGAGAGGAGCTAGGGAGGAGTGGTGATGCTGGATGTTTGTTTTACTCAGTAAATACTCATATAACACTCATTATATGCCTGGCACTGTTCTAACAGCTTTATAAATATCGGCTTGTTTCATGCTCGTAACAGTCCTCTGAGGTAAATTTCAGAAGTAGAATCTCCACAGGATGTTTAGATGGATTGACTGTAGAGTGTGAGGGGGCGGAAAAAGGAATCAAGGATGATTCTGTTTGGGGCCTAAAACTCTTAAGAATGAAGTTGCTATCCCCTGAGAGAAGGGAAGGCCCAAGGAGTAGCATGCTTGGTCGGAGACCCTGGAATCAGGAGTTCAGGTTTGGGCAGGTTGAGTGTGTGAAGTACATTAGCTATCCAAGTGGATGAGTTTAGTAGGCAGTTGGATATAGGAACCTGAAGTCAGAGAGATCAGGCTAGGGATCAATTACAAAAAATCTCAAAGCATTCAGGAAGAAGTACCAACTTGATGTCTCTTTTTGCTGCTAAACCTAACCAGAAGTAGACATGAGGGTTGAGTTTTCCTTTGGGCATGGTCATGTAGTAGCATTATCATTGGCTTTGGGATCAGACCTACATTTGAATCCTAGCTCCATCATTTACTTGCTAAGTGACTTCAATTGTGTGACTTAATCTCTTCAGTTTTTTATACTCATCCCATAGCATCATTAAAATAAAATGAAATAGGGTATGCATGTTACTTAGAGCAGTATTTGGATATAGAAAATGCTTAATTAGTATTTGTTATCTTCCTTTTCGTCAGGTTTAGTTTGTTCCATTCAACCCAAACTAACAGAACATGAGCTTCTCTTCCTGGAAGAAATCTGAATTTACAGCCTACTCTGACATACACTTTTTTTGGGGGGGGGGGCAGGTGGTTTGCCTATTTAGTAACAAGCTCCAAAAAAGGATTTCAAATTCGTCTCTTATCAAATGAGAATGACCTTACGAAACAAAGGACTTTAGTGAGGTTTATAGAGGACACAGGGAAAGAAGTTGTAGGTTATGAGTATTAAAAGATTCCACATGCAAAGCAGAGTGAAGGTACAGGCAGAAACCGCAAACAGCAAATCCATGGATCAGTCATGGGTAATTTACATCAAAGCCTAAGTAGATCTACTTGAGCCATGGTGTTGACCTATAGGAGGAAATAATGCCCTTTCCTGGGGATGGGCTATTTAAATCAAAGGGAATTATCTCATTAACTCCCTGGTGATCCTGGTGGAACCTTGCTAAAGGGGCACTTCTAGGGTTTAGTTTAATCCCACTTCTATTTTCTGCAGTCATAGCTTGACTTTCACAAAAAATATTCACCTAAGGTGTTCAGATTTTATTTCATAAAGTAAACATTTTAGTATCTACTATAAGCTACATACTTTATTAGGAAAACCAAGATAAATAGGAGATATAATTCCTGCCCATAAGTCCTTCCCAGTCCAGGAAAACAGACATTTTTATACAACTAAACAAGAGAATGCATAATTAGTGCCCTAATAGCGGATTATAAGACTATAAATAATATAGTAGTTTTACCATGGGAAATCATAAAGGCAATATAGAGGTCACCTCTGAACTGGACAGTTAAGGTTAAGAATTTATCAGGTGAAAATTTCAGGGAAAGACATTCCAAAACAGAGTACACCATGAACAAAGTCGTGGAGGCATGTTCAGGGAAGAGGGCACTTTGGAGAAAAAGGCATAATTTGATTAATAGCTTTGTTTTTATGGTGGTTAGAAGAAAAAAGTGACCACCAATTTGGAAAGCATTTTTTCCCCTAACCCTTCTCAAGCTCCAAACAAGAACATTTTAATGTTCTAACCTTCTTTTCAGTTCTAGATAAGTCACCTGGTGAGCCATATGACCCAAAGGGGAAAAAAGCATTAAAAACATTAGAGTTTTCTTTCTTTATTAGGATTACACATGACAGTTATTTTCTGAGGGACTCCTGAATGTGTCCCTGTGGCATCACTCGTCTTCCAGTGAAGAATTCCTCAGTGTATACCCCAGCCCGTACCCATCAGCGTTCTAAATTAAAGTTTGCTAAGGAGAATGTCATTCAAAATGTCTACCTTCCCCCAATCTTTCTGTTATGAAAAGATTCTCAACTTCTTTTCCAAGCATCTCCATGCAATCTCCTTTTGAAAGCATAAACTTTTCACATTCCAGGAAGTCCAAGGTCCTTATAGTATTTTCAACCCTGAGGGACCTGGGAAGCCTGTTCCAAGGGAGACATGTTCTTAGGGACTATGCGGTGCCTCAGTTTAGCTGAATAGTAATTCTTCTAGCTTGGCTACATTTTCATATCCGCTTCTTCCTTTACCTGCAAAAATTTTCAAGGTTTCTCCGTTACTACTAACGACCATTCATGGGCAAAAGTTTAAATGCCTTGCAACTAACTCTGCCTCTGTTGGGGCTGTCCTTCTCTCTGTCTTTTGTCAGTCCCTACGCCAAATTTTCGTAGGCTCTTTCTTTAGGCTCTTTAAGGTCTGCCCTCATATACGTTTAATCTTTTAAACTTTTCTGTGCCAATGACTTAAATATCAGGGTTGATCTTTGAGATTATTCGATCTGACTTACATTAATAATAATGATGGGCCGGGCGTGGTGGCTCATGCCTGTAATCCTAGCTCTCTGGGAGGCCAAGGCGGGCGGATCGCTCGAGCTCAGGAGTTCGAAACCAGCTTGAGCAAGAGCGAGACCCCATCTCTACTATAAATAGAAAGCAATTAATTGGCCAACTAAAAATATATAGAGAAAAAATTAGCCGGGCATGGTGGCGCATGCCTGTAGTCCCAGCTACTCGGGAGGCTGAGGCAGGAGGATTGCTCGAGCCCAGGAGTTTGAGGTTGCTGTGAGCGAGGCTGACGCCACGGCACTCACTCTAGCCCGGGCA
>CAUYPO010034736.1:0-31320 GCA_963574435.1 Cheirogaleus major
TAGTCCCAGCTACTCGGAAGGCTGAGGCAGAAGGATTGCTTGAGCCCAGGAGCTTGAGGTTGCTGTGAGCTAGGCTGACGCCACGGCACTCACTCTAGCCTGGGCAACAGAGTGAGACTCTGTCTCAAAAAAAAAAAAAAATTTTTAAATCTCTGCAGTTGCTTCTGAGGTACAGTTAGGACTGATAACCACTTTATAGAAGAAGGAAATAAATAGCTTCACTCTCCTCTCAGGGACCAGAACTCATCTGGACTATTGTGTTTAGAACCCACCTTGAGTAGGTTTTCCTTTGAGAAGGATGGAGATACAAGGGAGCATATTCAGCAGAGAGGGAGCTGGATGGTGATGTAGGTAGACACCATGTTTTATTAAGAATGGGTGGTAAGATAACTAGTCATGTTTAGGTCATATATTATTTACTTATGTTTAACTTTTACAACTGTTTATCAATTACTAAATGCTGGATTAAATAATTTTAATTGAACAGATATATTTTAAAAATTTCCTCTTTGTATATGCCTGGAGTATATGATTTTGAAAATATATCAATTTATTTTGGATAGCACATATGCAGTTTCACTTCATTGTAAGAAAAAGCAAATGAGGTTCTGCTTAGATTTTGGGGGTTTCTGGAAGCAGATGCTAGATTGATTTACAAAGGGTTTATGAGAGATATCAAGAAGGGAAGACTGACCATTAGGTATCCTCACTCCCTGGACAAAATTTTAAGTATGAGGGAGTCTGTTTGCTGTGAGCATCCACTTTATGTCTCATTCTTTGCTTAGTAATGTCTTTCTCTCAGCTCTGATTCATGTACTTTTCCTCTTTCTTTCTCCCAAAACCTGTTTCAGGATGAGATACACTGGTATAAAATGCCTAATAATGTTTAATGTTTATGAAATACATTTTCCCCATAATTACAAAGCCTTAAGCCAAAGGAGTAAATCACTAAAGATGGAATTTCAAATGGCACAAAATGATTAACAAGGGTAGAAGAGTATGTAGGGGAATTGCTTTCTGACTTTACTAGAGATCTTATTACCATTCTTTCATAAAAAACTGTTGTATTCCCCTTTAACTCGTAAGGTTAATCTTGCCCAGGACATGGCAATCAAAGTGACAATAGTAAAATACAGATCCCTCTTGGAGCTGGATGCTAATATACATAATATTTCTGGACAACTAGAAACCCTTCATTTTCCTCCAAAGAAGTATTAGCTGTCCAGGTGAGGTATGGCTATAGTGGTTTGGAGTTCCCTCTGAGTACTGAATATGGTCTGCTCTTCTGCGTGCTCTTGGTCTGTAGGATGTTTAATAAAGTATGACCCAGCTCAGGCCTATTGGTGTATGCATTTTGGTTGTAGGATGCCTCTTTTTATTAGCACAAAGCACAGACAAGTGTGTAAATATTAGTCTTCTTTGTACAAATGAAAATCTCTTTTGTGTAAAGGCCTCTGAAGAAAGGATTTTCATAGATACATAGTGGCTGTTACAATATTCATTACTTGCACAGGAAATCCTCCCTTTTATGTAACTAAAATCCTTGGGCTTCAATTTGTGTGTTTCCTTCTATTCTACCCTTATTGGAGATGGAAAACAGCTGGTCACTATTTTCTGTGCAAGAATCCTTCATGTATACATGGATACTTATTAAATTGTTTCTTAGATTTTCCTTTTCCTGGCTGAACAATTTCAGTCCCTTTAACCTTTGTGTAGGTATTATTTTCTAAGCTTTTAATCTCTTTTGTGAATAGCCCCTGGACCTTCTCCATGTTATGTGCATCCCCTTCTGGTTTAAAATGCAGTATAATGAAGTTAAAAAAACCCTGATATCAGTAGCTTCTATATTAACATCCTGGTTTTTATATGTATTCACTTTTTTCTTGGCAGCAAATTAAAGGACAAATTTCCAAGATCATTAATCAGGTGGAACACCCACATCTTAAAATATTTTTAGAAGAACAAATTAGGTAATCATCATAAATCCCTTTGATGTTGACACATACTATGCTAAAGTTATGATTAATTGTTATTTCATTCCCTACACCTGAGTATCTTTGTCATAATTGTGCTAAGAATTCAAAAATTAAACAAATTACATTTTATTGAAGTATTTTTAAAATTCCTTTATACATTTAAATTTTCATGAAAACTTCACCTGTTTAGAAGACATGCAAACTAGGAAAGGTAATGAATAATTGTGGGTGGACTGGCATATTTTCTAAGGTATTATATTCCTCACAATTTAGTTTCGTTTAAGTGTTTTGGAAAATGCATGAAGGAGATAGAAAACAACTTTTTTCTTTAAAATTTCACATGCACAAAGGGAATGAGTAGTGGTTATTTTATTCATTTTTGCTAATGGGTTTTTAGTTGTATAAGCAAGCCGTTGAAGGAATTGGGGCCAAAATTGAGGAACTAGGTAATTTTGAACATTAAATTTATTATTAAAATAAAGTATATTTTTGTAAGCTAGGGTCAGAATTCAGCTACAGCTGGAGAAATTGATGTCAATTTTATGTGATTATTCTTTCTGTGCTTAAAAAAGTATTTGCCATAGCAACCACAATCACATATGACAGTGGTTACTATCTTGAGATTTCCTGCTTTATTTTCTCATTGAAAGGCCCAGTATTTGCTTTTTTTTCTTTTAAATAAATTATAAGTCAGAGCCATCAGCCTCTCTGTCCCACTTCTGTGAACATGCATCTCTCGACTGCACACTGTAGCATGTGTTTCATATTGTGTAGTTTAATATTACTGCATAATTGCAGCTGCCCCCTCCCATTAACTTTTAAAACAAACAACATATAGTCCTCTTTAAAATTTTTTAAAAAATGGTTTCTAACTTTTCTTTGTGTATAACCAAGATATCCTCTAAATGTTAATACTAGGTTTTAAATTAAGCAATGGAAAATATTTAGAAGTACAGGCACATACATTTGAATAAGAAGTTAAGTGTAAATATACCATGGTTAATAATATCTTGTTATAAAGCCATCTAAGAAGAAAAATCTGTTAGAATATAGACCATCTTTTAAGTTGATTTTTAGACTATTGTTAACTCTGTAAGAATGTTTAATTCCATCTTAAAAATGGGCTATTTAAAAATTTTTGAGTGTGGAACTCAAAAGGCATTTTACCATAGCCTGTAAAAGACCCTTAAAACTGTAATGTGTCCGAAATGGTGATAAATTGAACTACTATGTATAATAGTGGATTTCAAGTTTCAAATCAGGATTTTCCTGCTGTAAAACTGAAGATTGCTACTACCACTACTGACAGGGAAAACCGTCGGGCGCCGCTCACCTCCCTGCCGCTCCACATCCCCGCAGGCCGGTGCCTCGCAGGGCCGGCTGGAGGCCGCCTCGGGCAGGTGGGTGCGGGCTGCTTGGGCCAGGCCTCATGTGCCAGTCCTCATGTGCCAGTCCGGCCGTGCTCTGCCATCTGCTCCTGTCTTCCGGCTGTGCTGCTTTTGGGATCCTGATTGCATGTTACAGCTTGTTGCTGATTGGATGTTAAAGCTTGTTGCTGATTGGACTCTTTTTGAATCCTACCAAGGGTATAAAAGCTGGAGGAGAACAAGGAAGGGGGGTCAGAAGATCAGAAGTTGGCTGAGCCTGCTGGCCGAATAAAGGCTGTTCTCCGAGTTTCCATGTGCCGCTCTGTTATTTCCCGGGTCAAGAGCTGTTAAAAGAGCTGTTACACACTTGTGGGAACACTACTTCTTTCTGTGTCCTCCATTTGGGAATAGAAATGTGTCAGTTAGTAACCGAATTTGGTTCTGTGTACCAGAAAACCCAAATAACAGTGGTTTAAACAAAATAGGATTAATCCCTTTTGCCACTTAACAAGAAATCCAGAAGCACAGTGTCCTGCACTGGTATAGTGATTTCATGATGTCATTAAGAGATCCTTTCTGTGACACCATCTAGGGGTATTACGCTCATTCCCCTGTTTACAGAATGAATGCCAAATCTCCAGCCATCAAGTCTGCATTCCAGGCAGTAGGAAAGAATAAGAAACAGAATAGGTGATGACTACATCAAGAATACTGAGCTTTCCAAGAAACCCTTAGGTTATGTATCATTGGCCAGAATTGTATTACGTGGCCACTCCTACCTATAAGGCAGATACCTTCTCACCCCTAATAAGGAAGAGAGGGACTACAGCTATTAGGTAGGCAACTTTTTTACTTTGAGACACTGCAGTACTAATGGTGGCCCATATGACTTGGGTTAGAAGCCCCTTATTGGGATAGTGTTAAGAGCAGGCACAGGACTGTTAGGGATGTAAATAGATTCCTGGAATGAAATTTCTTAGTGATTTCCTTTCTTTCCTTAGTCAACCCCAGGGACTGGTCTGCCTCTCTCCTTTCTATTGCCCCTGTCTATCTCTGAGCTCTTACTTCCTAGACTCATTGCAGAAAGAACACTGTCTTTTCTTTTCCAATCTTTTCCTTACCCTCCCTGTTTCTAAAGGAAATGCCTGCTGAGGCCCTCGCTTTTTTTATGAAGGTTTTTATGAAAGATTCATTTTCCCCACTTTATTCTCTGTAGCAAAAAAGCAACTCTTGAGATTTTATTTCTCTCCCCCTTCCTGGTGCATGCTGCTGCCCTTAATATGTAGGCCATATGAGAGTAGCTGCTCCATAAATGTTAGTTTCTGGTAGGATAAGATTAGTCTTCCATTTACTCCTGTAATGCTTTGGGTGAATTTTCTGATATACAAAGGTCTGAAGTAGGAGTTACTGGTATATCAAAAGGCCCCTGACTGTTTATTACTACACTAAGGACTTGATGAAGATTCTAAATGAAGACTTGCATACCTCCTAGTCAAGAAGAAAACAGTAACTGGAGTCTCTGCAGTGAAACCAGCATTGGATGGAAGGAAAAGTAGTAAGAGCAGTGTGGCCCTGGCCTGGTGTGGAGAGAGATTTGGGGAGGGATACAGGTCACGGAGTACTGTTTTCTTCAGTGGATCAGTAATGCCATAATGTGTGTTTGTTGATGTTGGTATTGTTTTTGTTTTACCAAAGCATTTATGAATACTAAATTTGGTTTTTTAAAGAATGCTATGGAGAAATATGCTTCAATGAAACATTTCTAGGTATTTGTCAAATGCAATGGATAATGGTAGTCTTTATGGGTTTCTTTCTCAACAGTTAATTCCTAAAGAAACCATTTTTTCTCTCCTCTGATTCTGGCTTTGCTATATAAACATTGATAACCATTGTTATACTGAATGTTAAAGTTTTCAGATGTCTTTATGTATTAGACCCATTTTAAGATTTCCTGGCAAAAATCAGAACTTAAACAACAGAACTTAACCATGTAATTGTTTTGTAGAATTATTCTTCTTTTTGGAAAAAAAAAAAAGGAAAAGAATATTGAGCAAAGTATTCGTTTAAGGAATTATGCCCCCTACCCTGGCCTTATAATTTGATTTACTCAATTATTTCATAGGGAATTTGTGTAAGGTGAACTACCCTTGTAATTTTTAAAAATTTATTCTCACAAAATGGGGAAGAAGTAGAGAGTAACTGAAATTAAATTCCTATACTCTATTTGGAATAAGAGGTTGCCATAGGAACCAAATTTCAATTCTGAAGGTAGAGAAGTATGTCTTATAATGATGAGACCCAGAGACAAATCAAAGGTACTAAAAATCTGTTGGGAATGTTAATGAAATGTATGTGTCCCATCCAAATGTCAGTAATATAAACTGTCAAATTAACCAATTCATTCCTTCCTTTCTTCTTTCCCCTTTGCCCCCTTCCTCTTCTTCCCCCTTCTTCTCTCCTCTCTCCCAGTGGGGGATTTCAGGGAACAAAGTTGAAGATGAATACCCTACACATAAAATCTTTATTTTTAACATAGTTATTGATCATTAAAATATTATACCTTTTCTTGGGCTGGGTGCAGTGGCTTGTGCCTGTAATCCCAGTACTTAGGGAGGCCAAGGTGGGAGGATTGCTTGAGGCCAGGAGTTCAAGATCAGCCCGGACAACATAGCAAGACCCCATTTCTAAAAAACAAAATTTAAAAATTAGCTGGACATGGTGGTGTGCACCTGTATTCCCAACTACTCAGGAGGCTGAGGCAGAAGGACTGCTTGAGCCCAGGAGTTTGAGGCTGCAGTATGATCACACCACTGCTCTGCAGCCTGGGCTACAGAGCGAGACCCTGTCTCCAAAAAAAAAATTTCACCTTCTCTCCTATGTATTTTGTTCATTTTTAGCACACCAGTAAAATCTGTTCTGATGGGATATCTAAAGGCAGCCTTGGCCATTATCATGATGAACTGTCCCTAAGGAGTTCCTTTTTCATGAACTTTGTATGCGGGAAATGATAGTATTCTAAGTTTTGAAGGTTCATCATGAATATTGGTGTTTTATACTATCTTCATTTTGGTGGAATGTCTCAGTATCTTTTCAGGGGATAATTGGGTCTTAGATATCTTCTCACACTTATTTTCAAGTCATCTGAAGCCTGAACAGCTGTAATTGGAGGATGAGTACATAGATAAACAGTTGCATTGAGCATCTTTTTCTGTTTTTCCACTAATATATGCATGTTTTGAAAATCAGATTCTTTCTGACTCTACTTGGACAGATCATTCTAATAATTATAGTAGCAAATAATTTCTCAAATATATTATTTAATATTACCAGTGCACAGTTGTTAGTAATGAAGAACTAATAGCATCTACTAATTTAAAAATAATGATGAAAAAACACATAACATCTCATAGCTTCTCCTCATGTTTATAAATATTGAACATCTAGGTGGATAGTCAAAAACACTCATTGATAGTTAGAGTTAGCTTATTTGTGAAATTATTTAGGTAAAGAACTGGGTTCCTGCATCAGAGAACTTACAGTTTAACGAAAGATAAAGATGGAAACACATTTAAAAGATGTAACCCTTAGGATATAAAATATTAATAAAAAATAAGCATTACCTTTACTAATAATTATATTATTCATATGTTTACATTGTTATCATAATCATTTACTTGATCAGAGATTAGGTTCAACCATCAAAACACCCATAAATAATGAACAAGCCCTCTGTGTAGGTATTAAAAAATAAGATCACTTACAAATATGGATCTGCACATAGAGAAAAACTTAGTTATTTTAAAAAGAATAGTTAATTTAAAAACATAATTAGCCTCTTTAACAAATATTTGTATGCCCATGTTCATAGCAGAATTATTCACAATAGCCAAAAGATGGAAGCAACCCAAATGTCCATTGACAGATGAATGGATAAGCAAAATGTAATATGTATGTACATGCAGTGGAATATTATTTCACCTGGAAAAGGAAGGAAATTCTGACACATGCTATGACATGAATGAACCTTGAGGACATTATACTAAGTGCAATAAGCCAGAAACAAAAAGACAAATATTGTATGAGTCCACTTATGTTAGATATCTAGAGTTGTGAGACTCATAAAAACAGAAAGTAAAATGGTAGTTGCCAGGGACTAGGATGAGGGGGAAATGGGGAGTTTAATGGGTACAGAGTCTCAGTTTTATAAGATGAAAGGACTTCTGGAGATAAGTTACACAATATTTAATGCCATTTCTTCACTTAAAGATGGTTAAGATGATAAATTTTATATGTATTTTACCACAATAAAAAAAACTGGAAAGAATTTACCATCTTAACCATTTTTAAGTACAAGTATACCTCGTTTTATACTGCTACACTTTATTGTGCTTTGCAGATACTACGTTTTTTACAAATTGAAGGGGTTATTAATTGTAGCAACCCTGTGTTAAGCAAGTCTATTGGCACCATCTTTTCCAGTAGCATACGTTCACTTCATGTCTCTGTCACATTTTTGTAATTCTTACAATGTTTCAAACTTTTTCATAATTATTATGTCTATTATAGTGATCAATGATCTTTGATGTTACTATTATAATTGTTTTGGGGCACTCCATATAAGACAGAGAACATAGTTTAGTGTTGTGTGTGTTCTGACTGCACTACCATTCTCCTGTTTCTCTTCCTCTCCTCAGGCCTTCCCTATTCCCTGAGACACAACAATATTGAAATTAATAACCCTGCAATGGCTTCAAAGTATTCAAGTGAAAGGAAGAGTCATATGTTTCTTACTTTAAATCAAAAGCTAGAAATGATTAAGCTTAGTGAGGAAGGCATGATTTAAAAGCTGAGATAGGCCAAAAGCTAGGCCTCTTGTGCCAAACAGTTAACCAATTTGTGAATGCAAAGGAAAAGTTCTTGAAGGGATTTAAAAGTGCTACTCCAGTAAACACGAATGATAAGAAAGTGAAACGACCTTCTTACTGATATGGAGAAAGTTTTAGTGGTCTGGATAGAAGATCAAACCAGGCTGGGCACCGGTTGCTCACACCTGTATCTTAGCACTTTGGGAGGCTGAGGCAAGAAGATTGCTTCAGACCAGGAGTTGGAGAGCAGCCTGGGCAACACAGTGAGACAAAAACTCTCTACAAAAAATAAGAAAAATTAGCCAGGAGTGGTTACTCATTCCTATAGTCAGAACTACTTAGGAGGCTAAGGCAGGAGGATCACTTGAGCCCAGGAGATTAAAGCTGCAGTGAGCTATGATTGCACCACCGCACTTCCTTGTGGGCGACAGAGTGAGACCCCGTCTCTTTTAAAAAAAAAATGAAATACATTTTTTAAGGTTATAGCTGCCATAGATAGTGATTCCTCTGATAAAGCTAGACAAAGTAAATTGAAAACCTCTGGACAGTATTCACCATTCTTGACACCATTGAGAACGTTCGTGATTTGTGGGAGGAGGTCAAAATCTCAGTGTTAACAGGAGTTTGGAAGAAATTGATTCCAGCTGTCATGGATGACTTTGAGGGGTTCCAGAAATCAGTGGAAGAAGTCACTGTAGATGTGGTAGAAATAGCCAGAGAATTAGAATTAGAAGTACAGCCTGATGATGTGACTGAATTGCTATAATCTCCTGATAAAACTTGGATGGATGAGGAGTTGCTTCTCATGTATGAGCAAAGAAAGTGGTATCTTAAGATGGAATCTACGACTGGTGTAGATGCTGGGAACATTATTGAAATGACAAGAAAGAATTTAGAATATTCCATAAGCTCAGTTGATAACGCAGAGGCAGAGTTTGAGAGGATTGACTCCAATTTTGAAAGAAGTTCTACTGTGGGTAAAGTGTTATCAAACAGTATTGCATGCATGCTACAGAAAAATCTTTCGTGAAAGGAAGAGTCAATGGATGCAGCAAACTTCATTGTTTTTTCTTATGAAATTGCCACAGCTGCTCCAACCTTCAGTAGCCACTATCCTGATCAGTTAGCAGACATCAACACTGAGGCAAAACCATCCGCCAGCAAAGAGATTATGAGTTGCTGAAGGCTTAAGTGATTGTTAGCATTTTTTAGCAATGAAGTATTTTTAAATTAAAGTATATACATTATTTTTTAGACAGTGCTATTACACACTTAATAGACTCCAGTATAGTGTACACGTAACTTTTTTTCTATTTTCTTTAATTGACATATAATTGTACATATTCTATTTATGGGTTACATAGTGATGTTTCAATACATGTAATGTATAGTGATCCAATTAGGGTTATTAGCATATCCATCATCTTGAACTTTATCATTTCTTTGTTTTGGAAACATTCAGTGTCCTCCTCCTAGCTATTTCAAACTATGTGTTGTTAACTGTAGTCATCCTACAGTGCTATACAGAACACTAAAACTTACTCCTCCTATCTATCTATACTTTGGTTTCCTTTAACAAATCTGTCCATATCTCCCCCTTCTGCCTAACCTTCCCAGACTCTAGTATCCTCTATTCTACATTTTATTTCTATGAGGTCAACTTTTTTTAGCTTCCATAAATGAGTGAGAATGTGATGTTTAGCCTTCTGTTCCTGGCTTATTTCACTTAATATAATGTCCTCCAGTTCCATCCATATTGCTGCAAATGACATGCTTTTCTTTTTTATGGCTGCATAGTATTTCATTGTGTGTCTGTACACACCACATTTTCTTAATTCATTTATCTGTTTTCAGGCACCCAGGTTGATCTGTATCTTGGCTATTGTAAATAGTGCTGCAATAAAAATGTAGGTGCTGATGTCTTGTAAATATACTGATTTCTTCTCCTTTAGATAAATGCCCCCTACTAGGATTGCTGGATCATATGGTAGTTCTATTTGTAGTTTTTTGATGAACTGCCATACTGTTCTCCATAGTGGCTATACTAATTTACATTACTACCAGCAATGTATAAGAGTTCCCCTTTCTATACATCCTCAGCAGCATTTGTTATTTTTTGTCTTTTTGATAATAGCCATCCTAACTGGGGTGAGATGATGCCTCATGGTTTTGATTGTCATTTCGCTGATAATTAGTGTTGTTGAACATTTTAAAAATATATTTGTTGGCCATTTTTATGTCTTCTTTTGAGAAATGTCTGTTCAGATCATTGGCCCATTTTTAAAGCACATTTTTGTTGTTGATGTTTGAGTTCCTTTTTATTGGATATTAATCTCCTGCTATAGGAATAGTTTGCAAATATTTTCTCATGTTGCTTAGGTTGTCTTTTTACTGTTGATTGTTTCATTTGCTGTACAGAGCTTTTTAGTTCAGTACAATTCCACTTGTTTACTTTTGTCTTTGTTGCCTGTGCTTCTGAGGTCTTATAAAATATTTTCACATATTATTGTCCTGAAGCATTTCACCTGTTTTCTTCTAATAGTTTTATAGTTTTGGAGTCTTATATTTAGGTGTTTGATCCATTGGAATTTATTTTTATATAGGGTGAGAGGTGGGGGTCTATTCTTCTGCATATGGATATCCAGTTTTCCCAGCATCATTTATTGAAGAGCCTGTCTTTTCCCCAGTGAGTGTTCTTGGTGCCTTTGTCAAAATCAATTAGATGTAGATACACAGATGAATTTTGGGGTTCTCTCTTCTGTTCCACTGGTCTAAGTGTCTGCTTTTATGCTAGTACCATGCTATTTCGGTTGCTACAGGTTTGTAATATATTTTGAAATCTGATAGTTTGACGCCTCCAGCTTTGTTCTTTTTGTTCAGGTTCACTTTGGCTATTTGGGGTCTTTTCTGGTACCATACAAATTTTAAGATTTTTTTTTCTGTTTCTGTGAAGAATGTCATTGTTATTTTGATAGACATTGCATTGAATCTATAGATTGCTTTGGGTAGTATGGTCATTTTAACAGTATTGATTCTGCCAATCCATGAGCATGGGATGTCTTTCCATTTGCTTGTACCTCTTCACTTTGTTTCATCAGTGTTTTGTAGTTTTCCCTATAGAGGTCTTTCACCTCTTTGGTTAAATCTATTTCTACTTTTTTTTTTTCTTGGTAGCTATTATAAATGAGATTGCTTTCTTAATTGCTTTTTCAGCTAGTTTCTTGTGTATAGAAATGCTACTGATTTTTATATGTTGATTTTTGTATTCTACAACTTCACTGAATTTGTTTATTAGTTCTACGAGTTTTTTGGTAGAGTCTTTAGGTTTTTCTAGATATAAGACCAGGTCATCTGCAGCAAGGACAATTTGACTTCCTCCTTTCCAATTTGGATGCCCTTTATTTCTTTCTCTTGCCTAATTGTTCTGGTTAGGACTTCCAGTACTATGTTGAATAAGAGTAGTAAGAGTGGACATCTTTGTCTTATACCAGTTCTTAGAGAAAAAGCTTTCAACTTTTCCCTGTTTAATACATTGTTAGCTGTGGATTTGTCATATATGGCCTTTATTGTGTTGAGGTACTTTCCTTCTGTACCTAATTTATTTTTTTTCATTTTTCGTTTTTTTCCCACTCCAGAAAAGCAAAGATATGTACCTAATTTATTGAGATAATTTTATCAAATGCTTTTTCTATATCTGTTGAAATGATAATAGGGTTTTTGTCCTTCAGTCTGTTGATGTGATGTGTCATGTTTATTTGTATGTTGAACCATCCTTGCATTCCTGGGATAAATCACACTTGATCATGATATATTATCTTTTTGATGTATTATTGGATTCAGTTTACTAAGTATTTGTTGAGGATTTTTGCATCTATGGTCATCATGGATATTGGCCTTTAGTTTTCTTTTTTGTTGTGTCCTTGTCTGGTTTTGGTATCCAGGTTATGCTGGCCTCATGGAATGAGTTAGAAAGAGTTACTTCTGCTTCAGTTTTCTGGGAATGATTTGAGGATAATGGTATTAATTCTTTGAAGGTTTGGTGGAATTCAGCAGTCAAGCCATCTATTCCTGGACTTTTTTTGTGGGGGGAGTTTTTATTGTTTCAATCTCATTACTTGTTATTGGTCTGTTCAGCTTCTCTGTTTTTTCTTGGTTCGATCTTGGTAGGTTGTATGTGTGCAGGAATTTATCCATTTCTTATAGGTTTTCAAATTTATTGGTGTATAGTTGTTCATAGTAGTCTCTAATGATCCTTCATATTTCTGTGACATCTGTTACAATGTCTCCTTTTTTGTTTCTGATTTTATTTGGATCTTCTCTCTTTTTTTTCTAAGTTAATTTCACTAATGGTTTATCAGTTTTGTTTATCTTTTCCAAAAACCAACTTTTTGTTTTATTGATCTTTTGTACTGTTTAGTCTCAAATTTGTTTATTTCTGATGTTTATTATTTCTCTCCTTCTAATTTTTAGTTTGGTTTGTTCTTTTTCTTTGAGATTTATTGTTAAGTTGTTTATTTAAAATCTTTCTAGTTGTTTGATGTAGGAACTTACTGGTATAACTTGCCTCTTAATACTGCTTTTGCTGTGTCTTATCGGTTTTGGTATGTTGTATTTGTATTTTCATTTCTTTCAAGGAACTTTTAAATTTCATTCTCAATTTCTTTTTTCACCTATTGCAGTTTAGGTACATGTTGTTTAATTTCCATGTATTTGTATAGTTTTATATGTTCCTCTTACTCATTTCTAGTTTTATTCTTTTGTGGCCAGATAGCATACTAGGTATTATTTCAATATTTTAACATTTTTTTGAGAATTATTTTATGTCCTAATATGTGGTCAATCTTGGAGAATGTTCCATGTGCTAATGAAAAGAATGTGTATTCTGCAGCTGTTGAGTGAAATGTTCTTTAAATTTCTGTTAGGTCCATTTGATCTGTGGTGTAGTTTAAATTTGATGTTTCTTTGCTGATTTTCTGTCTACATGATGTGTTCAGTGAATGCTGAGAGTGGGGTATTGAAGTCTCCAACTATTAGTGTATTGAAGTGTATCTCTCCCTATAGTTATAGTAATAGTTGCTTTATAAATCTGAGTGCTCCAGTGTTCAGGGCATATATATTTGTAATTGTCATATTCTCTTGCTGAATTGATCCAATTATTAGACAGTATCCTTCTTTGTCTCTTTTTATAGCTTTTGACTTGAAGTCTGTTTTGTCTAATATAAATGTAGCTGTTCCTACTTGCCTTTTGTTTTCCATTTGCATGGAATATCTTTTTCTATTCCTTCACTTTCAGTCTGTGTGTCTTTATAGATGAGGTGAGTTACTTGTAGGCAGTGTATAGTTGGTTGTTGTTTTTTATGCATTCAGCCTGTCTGAATCTTTGAAATATGGGGAGTTTAATCTGCTCATATTTATGGTTATTATGGATAGGTGATGACTTACTCCTGGCATTTTATTGATTCTTTTTTAGGTGGTTTTTTGTTTGTTTGTTTTGTATATCCTTTGTTCCATACTTCTTCTCTTAATGTCTGTTTTCACAGTTGGGTGGTTTTCTACAATGATAAGTTTTGATTTCTTTCTTTTTTGTTTGTGTGTTGGCTCTACCAGTGAGTTTCATAGTTTTGCATCTTTTCAGGATGGTAGTTATTGTCTTTTTCCTCCCAAATGTAAGACTCCCTTGAGCATTTCTTATAAGGTCAATCTAGTAGTAGCGAATTTCCTTAGATTTTGATTGTCTGTGAATGATTTTATTTCTCCTTCATTTCTTAAGGGTAGCTTTGCTGGGTATAGTATTCTTGGCTAGCAGGGATTTGTTTTTTTGTTTTTGATTTTTTCTTTCAGTACTTTGAATATATAATTTCATATATATATTTCCTTTTATGTGACTTGACTTTCTTATTTTGCTGTTTTTAGAATTCTTACTTTGACTTTTGACAATTTGACTATAATGTGTCTTGGAGAGAACCTGTTTGGTTGAATCTATTAGGGGTTTTTTGAGCTTCCTGGACCTAGATGTCATTCTCTCTACCAAGAGTTGGAAAGTTTTCAGCCATCATTCCATTAAATATATTTTCCATACTCTTTCCTTTCTCCTCTTCTGGAAGGCCCATAATGCAAAGATTTGTTCACTTAATGGTTTTCCATACTTCCTGTAGGCTTTCTTCATTCTTTTTAATTCTTTTTTCTATTTTGTTTTTTTGCCTTTCTGTGTTATTTGAAAAGATCTGCCTTCAAGTTCAGCAAGTCTTCATTCTGCTTGGTCTAGGCTGTTAAAGCTCTTGATTGTGTTTTTTGTTTCCTTCATTGAGTTCTTCAGCTGTAGGATTTCTGGTTCTTTTTCTATGATATCTGTCTCTTTGTTGAATTTCTCATTTAAATCATGAATTGTTTTCCTGATTTCATTGAATTATCTCTGTTCTTTTATATCTTACTGAGTTTCCTTAAGATTATTATTTTGAATTCTTATTCTGGCATTTCATATATTTTCTTATGATTGGAGTCCGTTACTGGAAAATTATTGTGTTCCTTTAGAAATGTCATATTTCCTTGATTTTTCATGTTTGATTTGTTGATTTCTATTCATCAGTTTCTATACATTTGCTCTAACAGTCACCGTTTCTGATTTTATGGAATAAATTTTGCAGGGAAAGACTTATTTGTTTAGATGGGTCTTGGGATGTCAGTTTGGTGGGATTTAGATCTAAGTGGACATAGTATTGTAGTCTCCACATAGTTTCTTCAGCTGGAATCCACACTAGTGATGTTTGTGAGTATCTTGGTGACCTAGGCTAAAAGCATTTGTGGCAATGGTGGTGCAGCTTTGCTGGGGTGGACTTTTAAGGCAATTTTCTCAGGTCAGGGGCACTTTGTATGCATACAGTGGGTCAGACAATTTGGAGTCTGGTTCCCTGGGGTTGGAGTTATTACTCTGACTAGGGGCACAGGTACACAGTTACCAGCTGCCTTGGGGGCATGCCAGCTGCTCAGTGGCTCAGGGACCTCTCCCACTCAGGGCACACACAGCAGTTTTGCTGGCTCAGAGGCAGGTTTGCCAGACTATTCTTCCAGCTGGAAATGCAGGCAGCGATGGTTGATTTCTCTGCTATACAACACTAGAGTACAGCTGATCCTGGACCCAGCTGGAGTTATGGTGTTCAGCTGCCCCGTCAGCTGGTGAAGTGAAGATGGAGCTCCATTACTGGAGAGGTACAGTGGCTACCGGTCTCTAAAGGAGGACACTCTCCAGAGGTGGCTCTGGTCTCAAGATGGTGCTGTGTTGCAACAGCTTGGCCCACAGGGTCTGGGTGGGGGATTGAGAAGTGCACATTTTGTGCTCCTAATCTGGAGCAATGCTGCTGCATGAATTCCTGACAATCTCTTCCAATGAGGCTCAGGTCTTGTAAGGACTGTAGGTATTTGTGGTGACATTGGGAGCTGGTGGGTTTTTCTGCTTATCTTTTCCCTACAAGGGGAATTCTTTGTCTTTAAGCCTGTATGATCCAGGTGGAGGACGTGGGGCTGCAGAGGACAGGTGCTTCCACACTGCCCTCCTGGGCTTTCAGTCAGCACAGGTTCCACTCTACTGCCCTGTTTCACTCCAGCACTCTTCTTTCAGCACTCGAGTCATATCTGTTTATTTGTTGCCTTGGTCCTTTCTTGTGTGGGGTATGAGTGTCAGGCATCCATAGTTATCCATCTCACTGATATCATTCCTAAATATAACTTTTATATGCCATGAGAAACCAAAAAATTCATGTGACTCATTTTATCACGATATTTACTTTATTACAGTGGTCTGGAAGCAGACCTGCAATATCTCCAAGGTATGCCTGCGTACAGTTCAGTGGTATTAATTGCATTCATATTGTGCAACCATTACCACTATCCATTTCCATAACTCTTTTCATCTTATAAAGCTGAACCTCTATACCCATTAAATACTAACTCCCCATTTCCCACCATCCCAGTTCCCAGCAACCACCATCTGTTTTCTGTCTATATTATTTTGACTACTCTACCTGATACAAGTGGAATCATACAGTATTTGTCCCTTTGTTACTGGCTTATTTTACTTAGCAAAATGTCCTCAAGGTTCAACCATGTTGTAGCATGTGTCAGAATTTCTTTCCTCACATTTTGCTTACTCATTTATCTGTTGATGGATATGTGGGTTGTTTCCATGTTTTTGCTATCGTGGATAATGCTGTGACAAACATGGATGTACAAATATCCTTTCAAAACCCTGCTTTCACTTCCTATGGGTATACCCAGAAGTAATATGGTAAATTTTATGTTATAAGTATTTCACCACATTTTTTAAGAAACCACATAATCAAGATGAAGTCAATAAAAGCTTTGTTTTGATATGGAAAATCATGTCATTTTAAGGCAATGAGATGAAAATTATTAAATGAATAAATACTACCATTACCACCCTCTCTTGAATTCTCACCTAAACTCCGAGTCTGCCAAATAATGCATACAGAAATCTAAAAGTGGAGAGAAAGGAAAGAGGAGATTGATTGCTTACCTGACAATTCCATCTCCCTCACTCAATCCTTTTCTTTTTTAATTTAGAGAATTCCAGACTCTCTGATCTAGCACATAAAGCAGACATCAATTTAGATTTGCCCTATATTCATAAAGGCTAAAAATAAAGGTCTTACCATGCATTGTTTTGACTAAAATGATCTTATAGCTCAATCAGAGTCAACAATATTACTTATTTATTATAGTAGTAACTGCAGTTTTAAGCTGCACTAGTACTATTACAAATGCAGTCTAAATTGGCCAGGTCACTATTATGAATATTACATCTCATTTTCAAAGAACATTGAGAGACTGGAATGTCTCCATAGGCAAGCAAGCAAGATGGTGATGAGTCTCAAAAACATGTTGTATGAAAGGAACTGGGGATGTTTCATCTTAAAAACAGACAGCCAAGACAGGACCCATTATCTAGGAATTTATGTGGAACATGAGTATAAATTACAGAAAGACAGATTTCAATTTCACATTTAAAAAATACTTTTTTTCACTTATAGTTGCCCAACAGGCTTCCTTGTGAGGAGATATACTCCACACAAGAAGTTTTCAAAAAGGTAGCTTACTTTCTATTTGGGGAATTGTATGGAGTTGTATGGGAAATGCCTTCTTGGTGGTCTCTGGGACATTTATTTGGAGCCCCAGGGCTTTAAGGAATCCAGTTTGAAAACCACTGATCAAGACCTTAACAGCCAGATTAAAAATTTAGCTATTCCAAATGTTTATTTTCCACTGAAATTATTGAGTGTAAAAAATGAGGAACCATTGAAAGATTCTAAGCAGAAGAGTGACATGTTTTGATTTATGTTTAGAAAGGTCACTATGTTGACAATATTCCATACTGTCAGTATTCATAATTAAAATCAAAGTGAGCATACCAGAAGCAAGGAGACTAGTTTGGAGGCTGCTACAGTGGCCTAGCCAAGAAATAATTAGAAGCTAAACTAAGACAGTAGAAATGATATGTAGAGAAAAAGGGTTAAATTTAAGCATCTCTATTGAGAAGTAGAATTAAAAAGACAATGATCAGTTTGACATGATGGGAAGGGAAGATTGTGAGCTAATTCTCAACTTTATTACTTTGGGGATTGAGTAAATAATGTTGACTTTAACAGAGATAGAATATGTGGGAGGAGCCACAGGTTTGAAGGGAAAGATCTTGAATTTAGTGTTAGGACTGGTAAGTTAACTGGTAACTCACCTCAGATCGAGTTGTCTGATAGCAAGCATTTGCAAAGTCAGATGTGGAATTTAGGAGTAGGGTCTGGATTGGAGAAATAACAGTGGGAGACATGGATGTAAATATGACAGGCAAAGCCATGAAGTCCAAGGAGAGGAGGAATCAGCTAGAAAGACTATGAGGAAGCAGTTAAATTGATATAAGAGGAACCTAGCTAAGTCCATATAATGCCCTATAGCTGATGACGTACAATGACAATAACAATGTACGCTTAAATGCAAAAAAACAAAAAATACTTAGGTTTTTAAAATTTACTTCTTTTAACAGATTTCAAATGCAGTTGAAATGATTTTAAACAAAATTATAAAGATTCTGCTAAAATTTCAAAATGTTTCTGTAATCTAAGAATATTCTGGATCTTTGCCTAATAATTAGTTTAATTTTTATTTGGCTTGGATATTTTTATCTTTTTCATTCTTATTTTGTTTTACTTTGTTCTTCATGAAATTGACTGTTGGCCTTGAATCTGACCACTACAAATTTATTATATGGCTCCATAAATACTTATTTAAATGAAAAGCTTACATACCTTCCTTATGTTCTTTGTTTACCTAAGGAAATGCAACTTCACCACAAGTACAAAGACCGTCTTTTATGGACTACTTTGATAAGCAGGACTTCAAGAATAAGAGTCACGAAAACTGTAATCAGAACATGCATGAACCCTTTCCTATGTCCAAAAATGTTTTTCCTGATAACTGGAAAGTTCCTCAAGATGGAGACTTTGACTTTGTAAGTACATTTTAATTCTCCCATTCATGTTGTCTTCTGTATTTTATCATCACATTGAGAAGCAGAGTGTATGCATATATGAACTATATATATATGTACAAATTATAGACTATATATTAATATTCAATATACAGCCACATATATGGGTAGGAAAATTGTGAAATTATAGTTCTCTTGTAGAAATGTACTTGCAGAGAAATGTAAATAATTTCTAGTAGTTAAATAAAAGTTCAAATTTAGACAGATATTTAGGACTCCTTAAAACTAAAATGACAACTATTTCAAAAGATGTTTTCAATAATGCAAATATGAGGTAATTCTGACAGTCAGGAAGCTCAGTTACCAAAATAAATGAATGTGATGTAGACTTTGAGAAATTTGCTTCAACTTTGAAAGTTAACTAAATTAGGTTCTACTTCAGTGTTAATTCCACTTGGTTTGTCAGAAATAATAGTTCCATTCTATATCTAAGTAGCATATAAACTTCAATATAAAACTGTGCCTTATCACGTTTTTGTCACATTTTATTTATTCCGCTCTGCTTATCCTCCCCTCCTCTCTTTTCCTTTCTTTTCCTTTCTTCCTTTCTTTCTTTTCTTTTCTTTCCTTCCTTCCTTCTTTTCTTTTCCCCCCACAGGGTCTCATTTTGTTGCCTGAGCATGAGGGCAGGAGGGCAGTGGTGTGATCATAACTAACTGCAACCTGAAACTCCTGGGCTCAAGGAGTAGTTCAGACTACAGGCACATGCTACCACACTCAGTTAATATTTCTATTTTTGTAACGACAGGGTCTTGCTATGTTGCTCAGGATGGTCTGGAACTCCTGGCCTCAAGTGATCCTCCCACCTTAGCCTACCAAAGAACTAGGATTACAGGCTGTGAGCCACCACGCCCAATCTATTATTTCTTTTAGAAAATACATAGAATACAGATGAACCATTTTAAAGCAATTGTTTCCAGAACTTGAAACAGTAAATTCTCAAAATGAATTCTTTAAGGGAATGAAAATTTTATAGTTTAAATTTTTACTTTAGCATGTTCTAAACAATAATGTTATTTCTACATATTGTTCTGGAACATATTTTTTTCCAAATAAAATAACTCTGTAATCCTTTATAGTTATATTTACTAATATATTTATTTGTAAATAAATTTTAGATATGTATCTCTTTAAAATTTTTAAGTAATAATATTAAGCCATTTTACTTAGACAACATGACTCTAAATGCTTTGGGATTACAAATATTTTTAATTTTAAGTACTTTTCTCCTAAATATTATGATTACTTGTTTTTTTTTTTTTTTTTTTTGAGACAGAGTCTCACTCTGTTGCCCTGGCTAGAGTGCCGTGGCGTCAGCCTCGCTCACAACAACCTCAAACTCCTGGGCTCAGGTGATCCTTCTGCCTCAGCCTCCCAAGTAGCTGGGACTACAGGCATGCGCCACCATGCCCGGCTAATTTTTTCTATATTTTAGTTGGCCAATTAATTTCTTTATGTTTTTTTTAGTAGAGATGGGGTCTCGCTCTTGCTCAGGCTGGTCTCGAACTCCTGAGCTCAAACGATCCGCCCACCTCGGCCTCCCAGAGTGCTAGGATTACAGGCGTGAGCCACCGCCCCCGGCCGAGAGAGGTTTTTTAAATAGGTAACTGGTAATTTGAAAAATTTGAACTTCCAAGATTTCAAACAGAAATTAATTTGCAAATTTATTTTATTTAATTTTATTTATTTATTTATTTTAAGAGACAAGGTCTCACTCTGTTTCCCAGGCTAGAGTGCAGTAGCACAATCATAGCTTATTGCAGCTTCCAATTCCTGGGCTCAAGAGATTCTCTGGCCTCGGTCTCTCAAGTAGCGAGGACTACGGGCATGCACCACCACTTCTGGCTAATTTTTTTGAACATTTTTTGTAGAGACAGTGTCTCACTATGTTGCCCAGGCTGGTCTTGAACTCCTAGCCTCAAGCAATCTTCCTGTCTCAACCTCCTGAAGTGCTGGAATTATAAGCATGAGCCTCTACACCCAGCCTAAATTGCATTTAAATCCTTAAAAAGAAGAAAAAAAAAAAACCCAAAATATTCTTATATTCTTTCAGCATAATCGCAAACTCTTAAAAGTCATATAATCCATAACAACCTCATGCTCTTTCCCTTTTTATGTTTTTAATGAGCTCAGGGTTTGATTGATTAAAACAAGTATAACTCTATCAATCATAATAACAAATTGATTGTAAACTCAATTTAATACAAACATATCAGAATATAAAGCACATAGTACATTCTTTGAACCAGTAAATAAATGTCTTATTTCCTGATCATGATAATTTCTAATTGTATAATGTTTGGAACTTTCACAATCTTTCTACCTTGGTGAACACTGGAAAAGAAATTCTGGAAGTTATTATTTAGGAGAGATTCACTGCAGAAAGTACACAACCACATCAGAGAAGGAGACTCTTTCTAACAGGGATCCTCTTTAGCACCTGACCCAAGATTCTTTTCAGTGTTTGAAATACCTAAGGAGCTAGCCAATCCAGAATGGGGGTCTCCAAAGGCCCAGTTTGCACCACTAACATCATTCAAGTAATCTCTATCCTTCCTTTGCTATAAAAGCGCCAACCTGCCTTTTCTTCTCACTTTGGTTCTTTCTCAAGCTTTTCACCACCAGAGCTGAGGGAGAAGAGGTCTTCAACCCAGTTCCTTGGGCAGTATAGAGGATCTGGGTATAAAGTTGTACAGGCCACCTTGGTCCCACAACTGCAACTTCCTCTTCTATCCTGCTTCCCCCAACTCAGACATATTCGTGACAATAAGCCTTGCTAGAAGGCCAGGGTTAGCCCCAAAACTTCAAAATATATACACACACAAACTGGAAGTGTAAATTGGTAACTTGTCCTCTGACTAAGCCCTAAAATTCTACTTTTGTCATGGGGAACATGTGAGAATTCTTCAAGACATTTGTGGAGGACTTACCCACAAATATTTGGATAGATAGATAGTTTAACCTCTTTTACCTCCCTCCTTCAGCTGCCCACAGATATAAATGCCCACATCCTTTGTTGGAGAGTTCTCCTGGATGATGGACAGTTTTCCTAAGTGAGACACTAGCTCAGGGCTCAGACTTAATTACATTCCTTGGTGTCACCTACCCATAGGGAACTTACATATCTTTGCCACCCCAAATTGTGGGACTGCGGACTGAGCTACTACAAGTCTAACTTCTCCCTTTCACCCCCACCACAACACAATCAGGTAGGCAGAGAGCAGATAATTAAGTTTGGTGCCTAAATTAACACCTAATCTGAAAATGAAATTCGAGTCTCCCCTTCCTGAAGGCATCTCCAATCACTATCAGTGATTCTCTGGGTAGAAAGCACAATGTTGGGGGCCAATTCTACCACTTCTTAATCATCCTTCAAGTTATGTCTGGGTGCTACGCTTGGGGGTGGTGGGTGGTGGGGTTCTGGTTCTAGCCATTGTCAGCTTTCTTTAGAATATGAAGTACTTAGCATTTCCTTGACCCATCTTTGACCCCTCCCTAGTTGCCATTTGGGTAATAGAAAAAGTTCAGCACAACTTCTTGTTATACATAAATACATTTTTTTTTTAAAAACACACATGTACATGATAGATGGAAACAAACAGTACTGCATACAGTAGTCATAAGTACAACAAATATACCTTTGCAGTATATTCATACACATGTTTATAGACATGTGAACTCACTGCAAAACAAGCAGAAAATAGGAAGAGAAAAATCAGTTATCTACAGAATTACTAGCATCAAATTCATGTTAAGAATGTTAAAAATATACAGTGAGATTTCATGATCTCAAAGCTGTTTCATTAAAAAAAGAATGTTCAGTAAGACAATAAAACAAACAGGAAGGGAAAGGAGGAGAGACAAATATTCATACATCTTCAAAAGGTAAAGCATTTAGCCTCATGGCACTGAATCATTCGCAGAAAAAATAGGCAGGCATCTAATTCAAGTATCAGAGAAGGCTTTGCACCAACCTCAGACACCCAAGACTTTATCTCAGATAAAAAATAAGGGAATTTAGTTCTCTTGTAAAACGTACTCTTAATTTCCTTTCAGTTTATTTTCTTCCAGACCACTTTAGGGATTTACAGAAATAAATATAAAATCACTACATGTTGCCTTTTAAAATTAAAAAATTGGAAACACAATACTTTATTCAATCAATAAAATAAATGGTAAAATAAACATTTTTAAATCCCTTAGTTCCACAATATGTTCAGATAGGAGAAAGGGCAACTTAAAGTTGTAAGATTTTATTAAAACAAATACAGAATAAAACGTAACTCAACTGAGATTTCAGGACTAAATATGAATGTTTCCTCTACTTTAAAAGGTTTTTGGGATCTTTGGAACTTTTTTACCAATAGGCTAAATTATTAGTGCTATTTTGTGTCACTAAATATTTTTCCTTTCTTCAACTTTGAATGTTACATTTCTTTGAAAAGAAGCACTTGCTGTAAGTTGCTACCCTGTGTAGGAAAAGACTGTCCTTTTCCTCAAGGATTCTGTGTGTTTTTACCCTAAAGAACCTTCCCTGTGCTAATAGTTTGTTTTCAGTCATTCTAAGTGAGCACACAGACACAAGAAGAGGTATGTGTGGCATTTTTCTGAATCACCTCCAAACAACAATAGAAGTTGTTAAGTCTGCTTGAGGTGCCAGTAATACCTGACTTTGTTCCAGAGCACCTTAAAGGTAAGCAGATCTAGCAAAGTCTAAAAACCTTCTAACATAAACTTGTTACTATGGTCCAATCCCCAACCCTTATGACATCCGAATTTATCAATGTGAATCCAAAACCCTAACACCATTACAAGGTAAGTGTTACTCTCCACTTCACCCACTTACACACTCTGTCTGAACATGCATCTACCAAACAAACTTAACATCAACTTCCAATCTAACCACCCTAGATCAGCTTAAAAAATTTAATCTCTTACTGACCTTAGTGATTCCCTTCCCTTCCTAGATTCGCTGACCTAGTCTGCATTTCAGAGAAATTGTTCCCCCTCCTGAAGTTGTCCTACAATCTTAACATGCTAATGAAATACAAAAATAAAAAAGACAAACAAAATACAAGACCAAATTTTTTAATATTAGAATTAACAGATTTAAGATTATATTTTAATAAATATAACAAATATAACAAGAAAAATAAAAGAATTATAAAAACTGTACACATTCTTCATTGAAAGTGTACATATAGGCAATTTAGAAAATTGCTATTTTACTCATAACTTTTCATACTTCCATAAGTGTGACTAAACAGAAAGTTTAAAGTAAAATAATAAATTGTCTCATTAAATGCCTATATGTATACTTTGAATGAACTTATATATCAATATTTAAAATTTTTAGTGTGATAAGTGAGCTTGCTTCTTGCTTGTCAATTTGTCTAATCTAGGTTGGATTGATGATAATGCTACTCTCAGGGGATAATGTATATTTAAACTGTTTCGATGTTTTGTTTTAATAACACTTAATGTAGAGAACCCAGTCTCACACAGGTATGTTGAGGGGAATGGAAGAAGAGATTTTAAAGCAATCTCTGAAAGCTCAGGATATTCATGTTTAACTTTTATCCAAAACGAAGGAAGTGATGCTGTATTTTCAAAATTTATTTTCAATCCTTCATCAGAAGCCAGCTTCAACAACTTATTCTGTAGAGTTACAGTTAAATTTAAATTACCTTTTGATGAAAGAAATGGATTTTGGATCCATGAATTTCCTATGCGTGGATCTTCTTTTGATGGAAAATAAAATTCAAAACATTCTAACAAATTTGTAAGATGTTCACTGATAACTTTTCTCAGATATGCAATATCAAGATCACTCCCTACTTCATTGATAATTGTTGTTAAATTATGGAACATGTCATAACAATCTGTAGAAATTCTATTTTTCCAAATTTCTAACTTATGTTTTTGTCCTTCAATCTTATCAGCCATTGAAAAACATGTTGCATTCTTTCCTTGCATAGAAGCATTGAGATCATTAAAAATACTGAAGATATCAGACAAATAAGCAAGTCTGGCTGTCCAATTTACATCTTTAAAAAGTTGGGACCAAGCAGGTTTCTTGCCTCGCAGAAACAGTAAGAGTTCTTTTCGTATTTCAAACATTCTTGACAGAACTTTTCCCCGTGATAACCACCGTATCTCTGCATGCATTAACAGTTGCTTATGATCAGCTTCCATATTATCACATAACAAAGAGAATAGTCTTGAATTTAATGCATTAGATTTTACATAATTCACAATTTTTACTATGTCAGTAAGCACACTATTTAGTTCAACTGATATTTTTTTCATAGCAAGACTTTCTCGATGAATGAAGCAGTGTGTTGTTTTACATTCTGGTGCAAGTTCCTTAATCTGGGTAACCACTTCAGAATGTTTTCCTGTCATTGAAGCTGCACCATCAGAACATACTCCTACACAAAACTTAAATTCCAAACCACATTTGTTAACAATATAATTCTTCACAGCTTCATATAGTTCTGAGCTAGTTGTGTTTGTAGGCAAAGAGGCTGAGAAAAAGAATTCTTCCTTTATATCATCATCGTGTTCAAACCTCACATAGACTAAAAGAATTATCATGTTAGCAATATCTCGGCATTCATCAAGTTGCAATGAAAAATACCTTGCTAACTTTATTTGTTCTATGAGTTGGTCTTCCATATCATTAGCCAGTTCCTGAATACGTCGAGCTATGGTATCATTGGAAAGTGGTACTTGAGCTACCTTCTTTGCTGCAGATTCACCCAACATTTCCAAGCAAACTTCTTTGATACAGTCTTTCACTAGTGTCTCAGCAATTGTGTAAGGTGTTTTAGATTTAGCAACTGGAAGTGCTACTTTATATGAAGCCCGCAAAGCACTAATATTTATATGAGAAACGTTGAATACTTGTTTTGGTTGACTTTTTAACTCACTACTCTTTCTTTCAAAGAATTCTTTTGGTTGTGAACTTATTTCTTTATGTTTTGAATATAAATGTCGCTTAAGTTTTGATGGTTTCATTGCTTCATTAGCCAGTACATCTCCACAGATAATACACTGTGGTTTTAGTGTTTCACCATCAATTACAGCTACAAAACCAAACTCAATATATGAAGGGTCATATTTCCGAGTAAAACTTGTATGAACTCTTTTGGTTTTCCCTTCTTCAGGATGTCTTCTATTATTACCATTTCTTTTATTACTACTTCTGTATTCAGAAAAGGTGTGTCTTTTCTTGACAAAAAAGTCCAGTGAAGCTTGTTTCGTCCTCTGCAAATTAGGATTAAAAATAAATAATACAAATTTTACTTCCTTTAGTTAATAATGTTAAACCACAAATTAAAAACTAGACTTGATTAAAAATAAAATATTACTTTAAAATTGAGTTATAAAAATAAACAGATGCTTACATTTTCTCAGTTTTATATATCTTTGGATTATAGCTGCTAAACTAAGCATAAAATATCACACACTGTAATGTGAATCTATTGTATTTGCAACTCCTACCACATGTGACTCACCTTGAGAATTTAATAACACCAAAATGGGTCTATTAATATATTCAGTAAGATAAGTCCATTAATCATATGCTTAGATGTTGCAGCAATGTCAAATTGTTGTTACAAATGTTTCTAAATATTTCTCGCAATTTTTATACTTAACTCATTATGTAATGATAAAAAATAGTTTTCAGGTCAGCACTGGTCTACAGATCACACTTTGAGTACTGCTGGCCTAAACCATGTATAACCTCCATATTTCAAAACATTAGCCATTACCTCATAAAGCCTACTGGTTTAAAATCTTTTTTGGCCTTATCTCATGCTTTCCATTAAAATTCTAAAACTGAACTCTTTCTCAACACTAACCCATTGTCTTCCAACTAAATTTATCACCTCCACCCCTCCTAAATACTTCTTCACTTGACTCGAAATATCCTTTCTTAGTTTGCCTCCCCACTCAAGCTCACATACAGTTGAAACAAAGCGGCATTAAATTCGTCTGTTCCCAAATTCATACTTCTGTAGAAACATACCATCATACATACTATTTATCACCTCAATCTTGGCTCTCTCAGTTCCCTAAGAAATGCCTGACATCAGAAAGGAGTAAAAGAGATACTGTTCATCACACTGGAACAATAAATAAAGCAGCATTCAAAGTTATAACTTCCAACTTAAAAAAAAAAAAAAAAAGAAGGGGAGGCATTAAAAGTAATTACCCTTTCTTTGGGAAAAATATATCCAAGGTGATCAAAATGTGCTTTTATATACCTCGTTTAATAATTCTTATTCATAATGATCACAGTAAAGTGTAACGAGGCCCTTCCCCTGCATTAATCTAGAGCAGATACTTAAACTCTTACCCAATTCCCTACTTTGTCTCGTGAAAAGGGTGTCTCTGATGGCTTTAGCATTTTGGAAGGTTGAACAGGCAAACTTCTTTGAATCCCATCATGTTTCCTTTTCATTGTACTGGTTTTGTAACAAAGACTACAAGTTATCTGGTGACCACAGCCTTTAGTCTCATTTTGAGAAGGCACTCCACATACTGCATGGACATTTCCATCACATAATATACAACTATTAGCACCTGTGCATTCTTTTTCACAAACCACACAGGATAAAAATCTCAGTCTCTTCTCAGGAGAATTTTTTTCAGCCACTTTAGGAGTAATAGAAAGATTTTCTTCAATATCACTACTCTCTGTTCCTGTCTCAATGTTTTCTTCATACTGGGTTCTGAGACTATTTTCTAACTCTTTGTCAACTTGATCTAATTCATTTTCTGAGTGCAGGCTGGCAACAAGTTCTTCAGTTAACTCAGAGTGGGACAGACCCAGTTTAGCTTCAGAGCTAAATGTACTTTCACATGGAGTTTGCTGCATGCCTCTGTGATAGGGCTGGTTTTGGGTCATCTGAATGAACCACAAAAATTCAGCCCAGTGTGAAGAGTTATTAATTTGCATCCAGGAAAAAATCCTCTTTTTTATATCCTCATTAGTTTGTTCTGTAGAACTTTGGCTTTGGCAGGTCCGAGGCTTCCCATGGACAATTTTCAATTCTGGCCAAATATTACTGAGTTCACTGACAATCTGACTTGAAAATTCCCTTCCATTGTCAGATTGTAAGACATTAGGGGCTCCAATAATTGTAAAAATATCTAAAAGAGCATGTGCAACTTCCTTAGGCCTTTTAGATTTTAATGACCGCAAAAAACTTAATTTTGTATGAAGGTCCTGATAATGCATAATAAATTTATACTCCCCATCAGGATTCAATTGCATGTCTATAAGATCTACTTGGCATCTTGAATTAACTTCCTTAACTGGTTTTGATGTTAGAACTTTCTTGAGTTTTGAATTTTTCTGTTGGCATGGTTTACAGAGTGTCAGGTATAGCATTATAACTTCTTTTGTGATGTTCTTATATTTTGCTTGTAACTCTTTTTCCATGCGAGTACGTCCGCCATGTCCAATGCTGAGATGTGTATCATGCAGAATGTCAAATAAGTCCTCACTGTGTAAGTAATACCGTATTTTATCTGTTTCTCCATTTATAGCCTCAATCAGCTTCTCATTTCCTTGCACAAGAATCACATCAAATCTAGCCAAGCGACGGTAGTCAACTGATTCCTTTTTTGCCTTAGCTTTAGCCTCTTTCACTTCCCTTATCAATTGACAGTACTTTGCTTTAGAAAATATCTTAGTATTATTACTTTTGTTTTCCAGTAATACTGCTAAGCTTCTGAAGAACTTTTCTCTCATGTCTTCTGGTTCAATTTCTGCTTCATTAGTATCTAAGTTACTGAGGTTATCATCACCCATGTTTTGAGACATCATGGAAAGCCACAAAAATGACCCTAAAATATAAAAGAAAAAATCGATTAGGGATATTTGGACATATAATTTAAAATACATACATTGCCCAAGTAACCAATAGAATTTAAGGCAGAAGTAGGAGCTATGGACACACAAAAGGGGGATGCCATTTTGGTCAGGGAATCCAACCTTGGTGGAATAAACAAAGGGTGAATGAAGAACTCCAGTGAGGAACAAAAAATTCTGATACATTAAAAAGTAGAGGCCAGGCGTGGTGGCTCATGACTGTAATCCTAGCACTCTGGGAGGCCGAGGTGGGCGGATCACTTAAGGTCAGGAGTTCGAAACCAGCCTGAGCAAGAGTGAGACCCTGTCTCTACTGAAAATAGAAAGAAATTACTTGGCCAACTAAAAACATATATAGAAAAATAAATGAGCCAGGCATGGTGGCACATGCCTGTAGTCCCAGCTACTGGGGAGGCTGAGGCAGAAGGATTGCTTGAGCCCAGGCGTTTGAGGTTGCTGTGAGCTAGGCTGACGCCACGGCACTCTAGCCAGGGCAACAAAGTGAGACCCTGTCTCAAAAGAAAAAAAAAAAAAAAGGAGAAAGCAGGACATGACTTTCCAGGGCAATGTCCAGGGTTAGCCTTAAAGTAAAGTACTGTTTTACCTAAAATAGGATGCAAATTAATGTTTGTATTTATTTATTACACAAGAACTTTTTTTGGCTAGAGAAGCCTCAGCAATACAGAAATAGATTTTTTTTTTAAATCTGCAGACTATACCACATTTTCTGCTTTATTCAGTCAAGTTAGCTGTTATATCAACATTTGGGGCTTAATTTCCAACACAATATATTTATATCAGCTCCCTTTTTGGGTTTGTGAAACTACAAACTTAATACAAATATCTTCATCACCAATTTTGATAAAGAGTAGTAGATGAGTCTGAACTAGTGAAAAATCTCTGACTTAAGCATATTGAAAAATGTTTAGAATATTCATAATAACAAAAATCTTAGAATGCTTCAAACTTAGCTTAGTAAGTCTTAAGAAAACATTTTTTAAAAATCAAATTAGCATGTCACCTCCAGACAGTCTCATAGCTGCTTGGAAAAAAATACTTTCTCTCAAGTCAACATTGTTTATACTACCTATTTGCATTCCAAATACTGAACTAGTAAATTTAAATCATTCCTAATATTCATAATTTCCAAAACTAGGTTAAAATTAATCATATGTTACTGTTTTAGCCTCACTTAACTCTCAATTGTTCCAATAAGACTTCCTTGATCATTAAATTTAAATTCACAGTGAGTTCTCCTTTCCTGAAAAACATAATCTATTCATAACACAAGTTAGCACTATAGCACTTTCTTCTTTAACTGTTTCAAAAGCAGATCTAATAAGATCGTAAGTTTTTAAAGAAACAGATATCACTTCTTTTTCTAGTACCTTTCATGTTATCTAACATAGTCCTATATTTAAAAGTGTGCAATACAAATTTGTTGATTAACTTTATAAGAAAATGACAATACATCATGGTAAATGCTATCTCGAAATGTAACAGAACAATTTCTTTCCATGCTGATCCATTTTGTGCCATGCTATGGTGCTATATGCAGAAAAGGAAGGTAAACAAGGATGAATTTGGAAGAGAAAAGGAATATAGGGCAATGTAAATGAGAACCAGAAGAATATGAGCCCCAGAAGTTAGTAGAATCAACATTAATAAGTCTATAATGAGCAGAGAATAGGAAATATAGTGCTATAACAGGAGAAAAACATTGTATTCATTACACTTAACCCTTTTTTGGAAAACAGTTACTCCATAATCAGGCCACCCTGTGCTTCCACCTCCACTATTCATTATAGCATTAACAGACCTTAGAACACTAATGGAAGTAGACTTCAGAAATTCCATATTCTTCGGTAGAATTTCTAAATAATATTTCAAAGTTTTACACAGCCATTATGTGACAAAAATTGGAGGCAGTGGCTATAGTAACGGGACCTATGGCTAACTTGACAAGTACTCAATATTTACATACAAAAGTATCGCTGATTTATCCACAATTATTTATTTACTCCATTGCAAAGTATCCATTGGAAATATTGTATTCAACTAATTTTGACATTATTACCTGTTTAATTTAGCTCCTTTAATAACAGTATGCTATATTGGTTGACTTTTCCTTCAGCTACATTCACTAGAAGCTGAAATGGAATGAGGTTTGATGACTTTTAAAAGACTAGACCCCTTCCTCTCCCAAGTCTCACCCTCTTTCCCAGAATTAAATTATTCTCACCATTATCTTGAAGTGAGTGTGGCTCTGGAGATTCACATTCCATTCGGTCTTCCATAGACTGGAGCTGGGTGCCTAAGGATTCCTTTGCAGAATCTAGAGGGGTCATTTCTTCCATAGGAACTTCCTGCCCATATGTGCCCTGTGGGACCTGAAGACAAATAGATACATTTGGTAATCAATATAAATAATTATGGTTTGTCATAGCTAAACCTCAAAACATTTTTCCACTAAAGTAGAATGTAAGAAGAAGGAAAAAAAATTAGTCTTCGCTGAATTCTTTTTTTTTGTTTTGTTTTTTTGAGACAGAGTCTCACTCTGTTGCCCTGGCTAGAGTGCCATGGCGTCAGCCTAACTCACAGCAACCTCAAACTCCTGGGCTCAAGCGATCCTCCTGCCTCAGCCTCCCGGGTAGCTGGGACTACAGGCATG
>CAUYPO010034738.1:0-17236 GCA_963574435.1 Cheirogaleus major
ATATGACCAACAGTTAGTAACATTCACTAGGTGTTTGTCGTTGGGAGGGGGAAGGAGGTGATGGGTATATTCACACCTAATGGGTGCTGTCCTCCCCCTCCCCCATTTGGGCGATGGACACTCTTGAAGCTCTGACTCAGGTGGGGCAAAGGCAACATATGTAACCTAAACATTTGTACCCCAATAATATGGTGAAATAAAAAAATTAAAATTTAAAAATAATAGGGGCAAATTTTTTTAAAGAATCTTTCTATGAACCATTCAAGGGACAGATAATTCACATTTTAAGCAAGTATTTTTCTAGAAAATAGGAAATAGAAATATTCTCTAGCTCATTTTATGAAACCAACATAACCTTGAAATCAGAGCAGAGGAAAAGAAAGAGGTGGTCACTACACAAACAGGTAAATATGCTAAATGTGTAACAAATTCTTAAAGGCCAAATGTACGCTAGCATAACAGTCTGGACATGTCAATGTAGAATAACTATAGGCCAAGACACAAGTAATCTTCACAGCCCCCTTTCCATGGGTCTCCAGCAGGTAGGTGTTCATGAGAAAAATGGGGAGCAGGCCAGGAGATCAAAGAGAACCACCCCCCTCAGTGATATGAGCATGCAGAAGGTGTGTTTCACAAAGAACAAGTACAAAACTTCACTTTATTTCTCAGATCCTTCTCTTCTGTAAGCCAAAAGCCTTAAACCACTGTCAAAAAGGTAGTAAATGTTGTTGTCACCAAGAGAGATCGAAGGATTCATTGCCTCTTCAGGGGGATTAGAAGCAAACCACTTTCTGAATCTTAGGGTGAATAGGAAATGCTTATTCCCAAAGGACATAGGAAAAGATCCATTTCTTTTGGAAGACAGTTAGAAGAAAAGGCTCTATACTCTAGGAAAGTAAAAAGAAACTGTCTTGAGCCCTGGATCCTACACCAATACCAAGCAGATGGCTGCTACTATTGGGAAAATGGCAAGAAACTGCCATCTAAGAACAATCACAGATATAAAGCAGAGTTTGGCTGCCATAGGGAGGTTAGGAAGAAATGATCAAAAAGACCCACCCCATTCCCCCAGGCACACAGGCCTACCCTAGACTAAGACTGTACCAGGACAACAGCACTCTCTTTTGTCTTCACCACAAGCCTAGCTCCCAATAACAAGCAATAACAGTCTACCACTAGGCAAAGGACAAGAGCAGGGAGAGAGAACCTTTTGTTGCACAAGCATACAGGGATGACTGAAAGATATGGAAGGAGCAGAAACTGAGAAAAAAATCCCTTGGCACTCAGGCCTCTTTTTAAGCACAAGAAAATAAGATCCCACTTCTAGAAGAATTTGAAGTCTATATTTTCCTAAAAGTATTGACATAAACAACAAAACTAAAACCCAGTTGAAGTCCTGAGTAAACTGACTCAAAATGTTACACTAACAAGCTAACAGAAGAGACATACCCATTTTCAGACATTTAATACATTAAAGGATCTAGTGGAAAAGGCAGACCATATGCATGAACAGATGGTGAATTTCAGCAGAGATGGACAACAAAAGAGTCAAACAGGACTGTTGTCCAGGAAATATGGTCTCTCCCACTGAATAGAACTATAAAACTGGAGAGAATGCATAGAACAGCTTCCTGAGCACATGAAAACATAAATAGTAGCACATGAATCTGAGAAAAACATAAGTACCACTAAATAAAGATGAGTTTATCTTTATTTTTTTCATCTAGTGTTTGCCAGACATGAATTAGAAGACATTCAAAAATCTAGAAGTACATACGAGGTGCAGAAAGAAAGAGCTCCAAGAAAAGTTGGAGAAGAAGAAAAAAAAAAAAGAATGCTAAGGATTAGAAACAGTACAGGATCTCAGTACCATTACAAATATCGATGCTTCTGTTCTTGTGCCAGTCCCAGGCTGATTTAACTATTATTGCTTTATAGTACAGCTTGAAGTCAGGAAGACTGATGCCTCCCAGTTTGTTCTTTTTACTTAAGATTGCTTTGACTATACATGGTCCATACAAAGTGAAGAATTATTTTTTCTACATCTGTAAAGAATGATGGTGGTATTTTGATGGGGATTGAATTAATTCTGTAGATCACTTTAGGTAATATTGACATTTTAACGACATTGATTCTATCAATCCCAGAGATGAAACTATCTGCATATGGTAACCTAATCTTTGACAAAGCAGATGAAAATATACATTGGGAAAAGAATATCTCTTCAATAAATGGTTCTGGGAAAACTGGATAGCTATGTGTGGAAAAATGAATCAGTTTCCCTACCTCTCACCTCTCACAAAAATCCACTCAAGATGGATAAGAGGCTTAAACCTAAGGCATGAAAACTTAAGAATCCTAGACGAAGATGTTGGGAAAACCCTTTCGGACATTGGCCTAGGCAAAGAATTCTTGAAGAAGACCCCCAAAGCAATTACCACAGCAACAAAAATAAACAAATGGGATCTGATCAAATTAAAAAGCTTCTGCACAGCCAAGGAAACTATCATTAGAGCAAATAGACAAACTACAGAATGGGAGAAAATATTTGCTCTCTACACTTCCGATAAAGGTCTCATAACAAGAATCTATCTAGAACTCAAAAGAATTAACAAAAAAAAAAAAATCAAACAACCCCATCAAGAAATGGGCAACGGAAATGAACAGAAACTTTTCCAAAGAAGACAGAATAATGGCCTGCAAACATATAAAAAAATGCTCAACATCTCTAATCATTAGAGAAATTCAAATCAAAACCACAATGAGATATCACCTAACCCCTGTGAGATTGGCATGTATCAAGAAATTCCAAAACAACAAATGCTGGTGAGGATGTGGAGAGACAGGAACTCTCTTACACTGCTGGTGGGACTGCAAATTAGTGCAACCTTTGTGGAAAAGAATTTGGAGATATCTCAAAGAGCTAAAAATAGAAATATCATTTGACCCAGCAATAGCATTATTAGGCATCTACCCAAAAAAGCATAAGACATTCTATAATAAAGACATCTTCACCCATATGTTTATGGCAGCACAATTCACTATTGCAAGGACGTGGAAACAACCCAAGTGCCCGTCAATTCATGAGTGGATTATTAAAATTTGGTATATGTTTATAATGGAATATTACTCAATTCTAAGAAATGACAGCGAGCTAGCACCATGTATATTATCCTGAATTGAGTTTAAGCCCATTATCCAAAGTGAGGTGACACAAGATCAGAATAATGGGCTCCACATGTACTCGGCATCAAATTGGTACTGACTGATTAACACTATGGTGCTCAAAGGGTGGTGGTGTTCACCAGGGATTCCGAAGTTGGGGGGGGGGTAGGCCCACATCTGAGGGATGTGGTGAGCATTGTGGAGGGGAAGGGCATAACTCTAACCCTTGCTAGGTAGATGCAAAGATATAAAATGTAACCAAAATGTTAGAAATACCAAAAAACATTTATTGGGTGTTGAGCAGGTGGGAGGGGTGAGGAGAGGATGGGTATATATACATTATAAGTGCGATTTGCACTGTCTGGGGGATGGACATGTTTGAAGCTCTGACTCGAGGGGGCAGGGGAGGCAATGGCAATGTACATAACCTTAATATTTGTACTCCCATATTATGCTGAAATAAAAAAATCAATGTAAATGTTCAAAAAAAGGCTTTAACATTGGTTTTTAATTATATAAAAAAAATAGAAACAGTAGGAAAAATGCCTAGGTTGTTTTCTGTAGTTTTTAGAATCTCTTTTTCTCCACTCCAGTTTTCCATGCATCTGAAGCAGCAGAGCAATCAGCAGTGGTATCTGGGAAAGTGCCTAGAAATCTGAGGGGGGAGAATCATTGTTTCTGACCAGAGGCGCTATGGCCTTAGGACCATTGAACACATCCTAATAATATCTCTCTCTCTCTCTCTCTCTCTCTCTCTCTCTCTCTCTCTCTGTGTGTGTGTGTGTGTGTGTGTCCTCGTACTTCATGGCTCTGAATACAAAAACAGTCCTAGGAAGAATGTGAGGTGGGGTTAGGACAGAAAGCTGGACTGATTAATTACTGAGAGGAAGGAGATGAAGAGAGCAATCTCACAAATTATTGTATGAACTCCTAGGCTGACCTCCCAACTAGGTGTGTGTGTATATATATATATATATATCCATAACAATATATAGAGACCTCAGCTACAGGGTAGACCTTCGCCTAAGTTTCATGGTGGATGGATTAAAATTCAACTTCAGAAAACTTTGAAACTGCATTGACATTGAAACTATAGCACACAGAATGCAGGTTGGAACATGTAGCCTGAACTTAATATAGTGCATTTCCTGTTAGAAAAATCATGAAAACTGAATCAACATTCCCATTAGAATTTAAACAAGACTCATAGTCTCATGACATACTGCTCCAAATGTCCAGGGTACAATCCAAAATTACTTGGCATACAAAAAAAGAAAAAAAAACAGAAAAATCTCAACTCATAACAAAAAAGATAATTAACAAATACCAACTCTGAGATGACACATATGTTGGAATTATCAGAAAAAAAATTTTTGAAAAACTAATACAATAATACTCCAAGAAGTAAGGGTGCACACACTCAATAAGAATGGAAAGGTATATAGGCTCAGCAAAGAAACAGAAAATAAAAAGAACACAATGGAAACTTTTTGACTGAACAACATAATAACCAAAATTAAAAAAAACTTCTGGATGGGATCAATTGCAGAATGGAGATGAGAGAGGAAAGAGTCAGTGAACTTGAAGATAGAGAAATCCAATGAAACCAAAACTAGTTCTTTGAAAGGATTAATAAAAATTGACAATGTTATACTGAGGAAAGAATAGACGTATATAGAATAGAAAAGAATAGAGTTCAGAAATAAACCAACTTAAATAAGGCCAGTTAATTTTTAAAATTATTTTTATTGTGGTAAAATATGTCTACCTGCTTGCTCCTCCAAGATTTGATTCAGTAGATGTAAAGTGGGATCTGGGCATTTTAATTTTGAATAGTCTTCTGAAGAGTTCCCCACCCTTACCCAACATTGAAATCCATTGAGAGAAGAAGTCAAAGATGACTGAGGACCAATAGCATTACATGATAGCATGCTTGAGAAACATAGACTGGAAAGGATGTGGCATTTGTGGAAAATAGGGATGCATTCATTTTGTTAAAGTACATGATGGTGGGATAGAATTTGGGGTGAGAATGAGGCGTATGGAAAATTAAACTGGCAAGATAAGTTGGTATACTATTTTGAACAATCTTGTATGCCATGTCATAGGATTTTATATTTATTCTGAAGGCAGCCAATAAGTACCAGGAATTTTAGAGCAGGAATTTAACAGAATTCACTCATTCATTTATTTATTTAATAAATATTTGCCCAGTGCCTATTCTGGGTATGGGAGTGTGTGCTAGGCACAGGGCTACAGTGATAAGCAAGGTAAGACAGTATAAGAATGGATTGGAAGAGGGAAGAATGGAGTCTGGAAGACCCATTCCAAATCAGTGAAGAAAGTCCTAGAAAGTGATATTGGGTAGGAAAAGAGGTAATGATAAAGATCTAAATTAAGGCAGTAGAAATGGAGATAAGAATGGAGACAAGATGCTGGACTATAGAAAGAATTAGAAGATTAATTTCAGAAGGCCTGATGAATTATTTAATATGAGAAGGAAAAAAATGTAAGTAGGATGGGAGGTTTCCAGTTGAGCATCCTGACGAGACAATGGTGCCAGGGGAGTGTGTGTTTGTGTGTGTGTGTGTGTGTGTGTGTGTGTGTGTGTGTGTGTGAGTGAGAGAGAGAGAGAGAGAGGGAGAGAGACATCAATCATTTCTATTGTGAAACTCGCATACCAATCTAGCCTCCTCGATGATGGAAGCATCCTCAGAGCTGATATTCAGCTGGTCTAAACTGTATGGCCAGGGCTTCACAATCTCAGCATTATTGACAGTTTGTGTCACATAATTCTTTATTGGGTGTAGGTAGAAGGGTGTGGTGAGTAGTGGGGGCTGCTCCATGCATTATAGGATGTTTAGCAGCATCCTTGGCCTCTACCCACTAAATGCCAGTAGCACTTCCTCATTCGTAACAATCAAAAACATCTGCAGATATTGCCAAATATCTCCTATGGAGGGGGAAAAATCACCCATAGTTGAGAACCACTGTTGTATGGCCATACTAGTTGCTAAAATATTGAAACAATTTGATACTAGTTGGTAAATAGCTAACTCATGCCTCCCAAGTCTACCCTTTGTTGCCCTGTCTACCCCAGTACTCCTCCTGGTTTTCTTCACCATTGAGTATTGCCTGACACAGAAGCATACCTCAGGGACCTTACTCCAGAGCCATGGGCCAATGTCTATTCTCATTGATCAATGGCCTTGCAATATATTTTTAATATCACTTTGAAGCAGCCTCAGAGGAAACCAGTCTTTTTATATCTTCCTTGACTTCCATCTATGAATCCTAGCTCTTCCATCTTACTCCACCCCAGAAAATATCTTCCCTTCTAATAGTGCAAATACCTTCCAGATATTTATAGAGGACCATGTGGTCTATTCTCTGTGCCTCCTCATTAAATATGTCTGAAGAAACATAGCTGCTTTCATCATTCCCTGCCAATCAGACTTTCCCACTTCATCAATCATGTCTACAGCTTCTCTATGACTTCCCTCTCTGTGTCCTCATCATTCAGAGCCTCTGATGGCCCCACACTGACTTGGACATCCTAGGTGCCATCTCATCAAAGTCACGTTGTTCCATGACACAGTGTCTCTCAGAACACTCCTGGAAATAACACTGGCTCCTTTCAGTTACCTTATCATATTGCAAAACCATATCTAATATGAGAGAAGCTCATCCTCACACAAACCCTGTTACCCAATCCCATAGAGTACCACATGTTCACATGTCTGAGGCCAAAAATAATATATGATTGTGGACTGTGGTAATGTTTCCAGGAAGTATTCCCAAACTGACCAGAGAAGAGCTGACCACTTCCCCTTATCTTGCCCTGCCTGGAAGTGAATGCAATTAGTTGTCTTCTCAGTTTTTCACTCATTATATAATCCAAAGCACACATACACCACCATCCCTAAGATGTTCTTCTTCTAATTGTTTATTATTTAAATACTTTCCTGTTCACAAATTTTCTTCATGTTGGAATTTGCCTATATCCTGCTTTAGGGTTCATGTTAGTTTTACTTAAACCATAAGGACAGAAATCTCATACATACAATAGTCTTTGTAGACCAACAGTAAGAACTTACTTCGCTCATGCATATGGAATCTTTAAAAACAAGAAGAAAGAAGAAATAGGTTCCACTGATATTCTACCTCATGAATATAGTCAGAAAAAAGTTTGAAAAGAGATGGTTGTAGCAGTTGAAAAGTCCAGGTCGCCTGGCATTCAGTGGTGCTTGTTCCTAAGATTGGAGAATGAAGATGCAATAAAACACAGTGCATAAGAACTTCATGGTAATACCTAAAAATAAGGAAATTAATAATAGAATGATTCAGCCATAAAATTATGGTGATGAAGAATATACAACAGAAAATTATATAAGATAGAGTGAAAAAACAAGACTAAAATATATATGCAAAAGTTTGTTTTTAAAATATTTACACATAGAAATGTGTTTCAAAAGCCTGCACCAGAATACACCAAAATTCCAACAATGTTAATATTAGAGTAGTGGAACTATGAATTTTCTTCTTTATCTCTATTTATGTAATTTCAAATAGTTCTTACATTATAATGATGAATATATGCTAAATTTGCAATTTAAAAAAGACAAGAAGATAAGAACCTCCTCAAAAATGTATTCAGCAAATATTTATTGAGCAACTACCATATGCCAAGTACTCCACTAAGCACAAGACCACAAGGAAGAAGAAATATCATAATAACCTATTGAGAGGAATCAACATGTATCATGTCTGAGAATCTTGAAGAATAAGGAAGACATATGTCTACTTAGAAGGTTTTGGTTTATTCTGCTGGACTAGATAATTTCTGATTTCACTTCCAGATCTTGGGATCTCAAACCATCAGTAAGACCTAACCTTCATGAATTACCACAGAAAAGTAGGAAAGTTCTTTGGTTATCAGAGATAGTCAGAAACCTGAAGTTGGTCAACAAGAAGTCAAATTCTTTCCTTTCTCTTTTTATCTATTAAATATGAAACTTGGAATAGTTATTCTGATAAAGGCCCTCCAGCTCTGATGTATATATATATATATATATATATATATATATATATATATGTATTAGTTTAAAAGAGCAAAGAAACCTGGGAGAAAAAAGTTCCTGAGAACAAACTATGAATGCAACTGAAGTACCCAGAACTTTTTTATGTACTTTGGGAGTCAGGGTAACTCCATTAAAAAGTTGGTCAAATGATCTTTAACATATGAGATTTTGTGCTCAGTCCTTGGGTTAATTTGAACTGGAGGTATTGATAACAGTATGGGATGGGGAATACCCTCCATTCTCTACTAAGTTTTATGGCTGAACTTCCTGAATTTCTCAAGTGTTAAGGTCTCTTGGATGAACTTTTGGGATAGCAGATTTCATAGAAGCAAAAAATAACACAATATAATAATAATAATAATAGCTATTGGTTGTTTAGAATCCACCAAGAACAGAACTATACATTATTTGATCAGACTAAATAACATCTCTAGAACTTACAGCTGAACCCTCTGCCTGGAACATCTGGAACTCTCTTGTTCTGTCTACCTCTTATGTATCCCTTAAGATTTGTCTCAGGAACCACCTCCTCCAAGAATCCTTCCCTAACCCTTCCTATGCTGTTTAGGGTTCCTCTAGTCTTTGTACCTCTTTTGCAACACTAATCCCCATGTCTTGTCATTCTCTGTTTAGCTATCTGTCTTACCCACTAGATTTTGTGTTTCTAGAGGATAGAAAATATGTCTTATTTATTCAAAGAGCCTGGAAGAGATATGCTCAGTAAATATTTGTTACATGAGAGAGAATACATATATAAATGGAGCTTCATTTTTGTCTTTATACTTACTCTCTGAGAAAAGTAACGGAAATTATATTTTCCTAGGGCAGTGAGTCTCAAACTTTATAGTGTATCAGGGCATCTGGAGGTACTTACTAAACCTAGGCCCTTTTGACCTGGGCCAGGGTAACTTGAATATGAGGCATGTTACTTCTGGCATCAGATGAACCTCTCACTCTCATTTCCAGTTCTCATTCCATTAAAAAATATATGAGGCTATAAGGACCAGTCAAAATGTTGTTCCTGGTTCTAGCTAGACACGTTAAGGTGAGAAGGAAGAACATCTTGGAGATGGGCTCGTCATGACAAGTGATACTTGGGTTAACCACTACCTGGCAGGAAACTTCCTCATACTCCCAATCTGTCATCCATTTTCTGGAAATAAAGGGCCTGGAAGAATTGGCTTATAGTCTTAAGAGAATCTTGCAAGATTTCAGAGAATGAAGAGGCTTAAGCAGTCATCTTTTCCATTATACAGATGGAGAAACTGAGGCACTGGGTGAGGGAGTAATTTGTCTAAATTTACATAGTGACTCAATGGTAGTGCTGATACTATAATAAAACTCAGGATTCCTAACTCCTAAACCAGTGTAATTTCCACTAGAAAATGACAAGTCTCCAACCATGAATCCTAAGGCACTATAACATCTGGATATGCCAAATTTTTTAAGGTAATGGAAAGAGGATGCTCTCTAACACCTCTAAGGCCACATGACAAAGGGAAAAGGCTACCTTTGACAGAGGCAGCTTACTTACAGTGAAAATAACCAGGGCATTGAGTCAGAGAGATCCAGGTTCAAATGTTGTGTCAAATATTTAGTAGTTATGTAGACGTGGACAGGTTACTTAATCTCTCTGAGCCTTGGTTTCTTCATTTATAAAATGATACTAATAATAATTCCCTCTCAGTGTCATTGTAAGGATCAAATAAAATTATGTTTATAAAGCACCTACTATAGTTCCTGACACATTTTAAGCACTCAATAAATGGTAGCTATCATTATAACAGAGACAGTGGCCTATTCTGCCTACTCCAATCAAACAGGAGTTTCATTATGCCAGAATCCTGGTGCCTGGGGAAAGATTACAACTCCCAATTCTCTCATCAGCACTGTATTCTGCTTAGGAAGCAGAAGCAGAAAATATCCCAAGTCATCTTTAGTCCAACCCAACGTGCATCTTTCTGCTACTAAAGAACATAGCTCCTCCTCAGAGAATGTGAAGGTCTGAAGAGTTGAATTAAGTCACTCGGATGAAAAATACTTCTAATTCCTTGATTTAGCCTGAGTAATAAAACGTCAAGCAGTGACATCACAATAGCATATCAACATATTTAAGAGGCAGTGACATGCTCTTCTTCAAGTCCTGAGAGAAGACTCAGTGAGAACAGTGAAAAGAACATGGTAATTGGCCCAGAAAAACTGCATCTGAAGCCTAGAGCTGTCTCTTATTTCTCTGATGAGTGTGTAATTTTTGGCAAATCACTTTATCCCAAAGGGCCTTAGTTACCTCATTTTTTCAAATGTGGAGGCTGGACAAGAGAGCAATAATAATCAATTACATCTGTGCAGTACTTTATGAATTGCAAAGCCTCTCATATAATACTAACATTCCCTTCTAGTTCAAATTTTCTATGACCCTTAAAAGAAATGATACTAATCGAGGGCAAGAGAAATCATTACACATGCAAGGAAGGCATTCAAAGTGTGGAGGGTATTGGGTTAATCAGAGGGAGTTGTGGAATCTCCTTCCCACAAGATCTTTATGAGAAGAAAGACACATAGGTCTGAATAATCAAAGGAAATCATGCTCTGAGATAAGTGGTAGACAAGTTGACTCTAGCAGGTCCTTTTGGCCAAAGGACTACACAATTCCACAGCTCTCTTCATAGTGTAAGGATTGAGAAGTACAATAAAAGATGGACCAGAGAGTGAGAAGTTTTCCTGACTGATAGTAAAGGCAAGTAAGCAGGCATTTCCCAAATACTGTAATCTGTCGTCCCTGAGGCCTGACCACCACTGGAGGAAATGTCAGCAGGAGACTGACCCTCAGGCCCTCCCCACAAGGAAACAAGAGAAGTTGACTCAACAAATCTAAACTCCATCCCCTTAAGATGCATGATCTCGTTCTGAGCAAACCTCCGTTCACACACCCTCTTGTCTTTCTCAACCCCTCCTCTTAATAACATCAGCCAGGACTGAGCAATGAGAAGCAGCAGCTGGAATAACCAGCAGAGTCTTGAACATAAGAACTAGGCCAGGCCTCAGAGGATTGCTACAGGAGACCTTTTACATGCATCTGAAACCTGGGCTGGGAGGGCACATTGCGTATTAGAGGGACTAGAGACCCAGAATATGGCCCAAGGGCCAGGCCTCATTTCCTTTCTCCCTCACTAACCTGACTACTTTCTGCTTGCTTGTTTATGGCTCTACTGAGAGACCTAGGGCAGCGGCAAAAGATAAATAAAAAGATATGTGCATGTTGGGCTCAGCATTCCTAGGAATGCTTTCAGCAGAGTCTGCCAAACGGATGTTCCAGTGCTGCAGCCGAAGCCTGGCATGAAACTCCAGAGAGGAAAAAAAGAGCCAGCTCAAACTGGGGACTGCCTCACTCCTCTGCTTTCTCATTGGAAAATGTAGATTCAAATCACAAACCCTCAGGGTTGGCAGAAGGATTCGATAAAACAACAAATGTAAATAAAATTCCTAGACTGGTGCATGATGGAGGTTCACAAAAACACTTGTTCACTTTCCTACTCATGGAATCTAAGTAAACATTCTGCATGGCTTCCAAGAAAGCAGAGAGAGTGGTATATTTGCTAGGGTACTGGACTTGGAGTCAAACAGTCCTAGAATTGTGCCTAGAACAATGCCTAGTATCTAATAAGTGTTCAGTAAGTATACACGGGCTGACTGGCTCACTTAGGTTCTGATGTTAACATATTGTGTGACCTTGGGGTAGCCACTGACTCTCTCTGGGCCTCAATTGTCCTATATGTAAAATGATGGCAATAATCCCTGCCAAGCCAGGCTCCCAAAATTGTTAAGAATCACATGAGAGAATGTATATGGAAGTGCTGTGCACCTGTTAGAGGTAATTAATGTTTCATGTAGAGTCTATGTCAAAGAAATTTCCCAAAGGATGTGACAGACTTCAGATTTACTTGTTTAGCTCAAGTAATATGGAAGAACAGAAGGAGGGAGGTACAGTCAGGAAAAGCTACTCAATGATGATCTAAAGTTCTTGGTTTATCAATTTCATTAAGAGGTGATGAGGGAGACCTGGACCTTATCAGAGATTAAAAGGCACCCCAAAGAGAGATATGCCATCCTCCTACTTCCTGTGGGGGATACCCAAGCCTGAGAGGCAATGTATCACAGTGGCAATAGCACATATTCTGGAGCCAGACATCCTAGGTTCAAATCCAGGCTCTGTTATATGCCTTATGTCTGACTAAGGGCAAGTCACTAGATCTATTAGTTTCTTCATCTAAAAATACAGATGATAATAATAGTACCTACCCCATAAGCTGTTATGAGATTTAAAAGAGTTAAGATGTGAAAATATGCTTAGACTTGTGCCTGGCACAGAGAAAGCACTACAGAAATTTAGTGCTTACTATTATTTGTATTAGGTAGCAAAGCTGTCCTTTCTAGGAGTATGTAACAGGAATACTGATCCTTTTCTTAGCTTCTGCTCTTATGATAATGAGCACTGCTCCCCAATGTTTAAGCTCACCAACTCTGCAATGGCTTTCTAAGCCACTGCCTGTTTGGAGCTAGAAAGCAAACAACTTCATAATCAAATCACCCACACTTTCTTGACTTCCCTCCATCTCCTCTTCCTTGAATTAATATCAAAGTTAGTATTCAATGAAACTATCCAAGCAAGTCTCCTGGGAGGCTTTGAAACACCAACGAGTCCATCTTTTACAAGAAATTACTCAGAATGTTATCAAAGCCACACTAGAGAAAATATTACACCTCTTGCCAATCCCACTGCTCTTTATCCTCTCTTGAAAAGCTACCTCTTTCTTTCTACTCAAAAAAAGTGCCATCCTCAGGAAGAATGGAGAGCAAAAAGTAAGAAGACAGGAAAAGGGAAGACAATGCATCAAACCAGGAGTAGTAGGCAACATTACACAGTGACAAGATGATGGCCTACTTCAAAAAACCCTGTGTCAAGACTGACATGCAACCCTGTTCCACATCCCACGACACATAACTGACATTAGAATCACAGCGTTAGACTTAAATACACCAGAAGTCAGCCAGTTAGTGCCTATTAACATCAATTGACAAACAGAGAAACTGAGGTCTACAGAAGAGGCTCAATGATTAAAGAGCAGATATGAGATTATAGAGTTTCATTCATTTCATTCTTACCTACTGAGCTCCCATACTGCGCTAGGCACTGTTAGTCTTTTTTTTTTTTGCATTGCTAGTGTCTGTCTACACCATGATTTCTTTCTTTTTTTATTGCAGGATATTATGAGGGGACAAATATTTTGGTTACATTTTATGTATTTGCCTCACCCAAGTGAGGATTAGAGGCATGCCTTTCCCCTCTGCAATGCTCACTGCATCCATTAGTTGTGAGTTTACCGCACAAGCCTTAATCCTGGGAGAACATTACTACCATGTGAGCACCTAGTGTGGATCAGTCAGTGCCAATTTGATGGTGAGTACATGTGGAGCCTATTCTTCCGATCTTGTGATACCTCACTTCAGATAATGGGCTCAAGCTGTATCCAGGAAAGTATAAGAGGTGTTAAGTTGTTGTTATTTCTTATAAATGAGTAATATTCAATTGTATATATATATATACCAAATTTTAATAATCCACTCATGAATTGATGAGCACTTGGGCTGTTTCCACATTTTGCAATAGTAAATTGTGCTGCCATAAACATTCGGGTGCAGATGTCTTTATTATAGAATGTCTTTGGCTCTTTGGGGTAGATGCCTAATAGTGCTATTGCTGGATCAAATGATATTTCTATTTTTAGCTCTTTGAGGTATCTCCAAATTCTTTTCACAGAGGTTGCACTAATTTGCAGTCCCACCAGCAGTGTAAGAGTGTTCCTGTCTCTCCACATTCTCGCCAGCATGTTGTTTTGGCATTTTTTGATAGAGGCCATTCTCGATGGGGTTAGGTGGTATCTCATTGTGCTTTTGATTTGCATTTCCCTAATGATTAGAGATGTTGAGCATTTTTTTAGATGTTTGTTGGCCACTATTCTGTCTTCTTTTGGAAAGATTCTGTTCATTTTCTTTGCGCATTCGTTGATGGCTTTTTTTTTTTGAGTTCTAAGTAGATTCTTGTTATCAGCCCTTTATCAGATGTGTAGAGAGCAAATATTTTCCCCCATTCTGTAGGCTGTCGGTTTGCTCTAATGATAATTTCCTTGGCTGTGCAAAAGCTTTTTAATTTGATAAGATCCCATTTATTTATTTTTGTGGCTGCTGTGAGTGTTTTGGGGGTCTTCTTAAAAAAATTCCTTGCACAGGCTGATGTCTGAAAAGGTCTTCCCTACATCTTCCTCTAGAATTTTTAAGGTTTCATGCCTTAGGTTTAAGTCTGTTATCCATCTTGAATTGATTTTTGTGAGAGGTGAGAGGTGAGAGGTGGGGATCCAGTTTCATTCTTCTGCATGTAGCTATCCAGTTTTCCCAGCACCATTTGTTGAAAAGAGATTCTTTTCCCCAGTATATATTTTTGTCAGATCAGATTACCATATGCAGATGGTTTCATCTCTGAATTCTAAGTCATGTTCCAAAGGTCTATGTCTCTGGTCGTGTGCCAATCCAATGCTGTTTTAATTACTGTAGCCTTGTGGTACAACTTGAAGTCTGGAAGACTGATACCTTCCAGTTTGTTCTTTTTACTTAAGATTGTTTTGGCTATACAAGGGCTTCTCATTCCATGCACAGCATAGAATTATTTTTTCTAGATCTGTAAAAAATGATGATGGTAGTTTGATAGGGATTGCATTAATTCTGTAGATCACTTTAGGTAGTATGGACATTTTAACAATATCGATTCTGCCAATCCATGAGCAAGGTAGATTTTTCCATCTGTTTGCATCTTCTACAGATTATTAGTGTTTCACAGTTCTCCCTGTATATGTGTCTCACATCTTCCATTAAATATATTCCTAGATATTTAATTTTCTTTGAGTCTATTGTAAAAGGTATTTTTGCGTTCTTGGTTTGAATTTCGGCTTGACTGTTATTGGCGTATATGAATGCCTCTGATTTGTGTGTACTGATTTTGTATCCTGAGACTTTACTGAATTCATTTATCAATTCCAGGAGTTTCTTTGTTGAATCCTTGGGGTTTTATAGATACCATATCATTGGCAAAGAGTGAGAATTTGATCTCATCTGCCCCAATTTAGATGCCCCTAATTTCACTCTCTTGTCTAATTGCTCTAGCAAGAACATCCAGCACTATGTTGAATAGAAGTGGAGATGGTGAACAACCTTGTCTGTTTCTGGTTCTAAGTGGAAAAGGTTTCAATTTTTCCCCATTCAGTATGATATTGGCTGTGGGTTTATCGTAAATGGACTTGATACTTTTAAGGTATAACCCGTCTATGCCTATTTTGTTAAGGGTTTTTATCATAAAGATGTGCTGTACTTTGTCAAATGCTTTTTCTGCATCTGTTGAGTGAATCCTATGGTCTTTGTTCTTGCTTTTATTTATGTGGTGAATTGCATTTATAGATTTGTGTGTGTTGAACCAGCCTTGCATCTTTGGAATAAAGCCTATCTGGTTATGGTGAATTATTTTTTTGATGTGCTTCTAAATTCGATTTGCTGAAATTTTGTGAGTATTTTTGCATCTATATTCATGAGGGATATTGGTGTGTAGTTTTCTTTTTTTGTTGTGTCATTTCCTGGCTTTGGTATCAAGGTGATATTGGCTTCATAGAATGAGTTAGAAAGGATACCATCTTTCTCAAGGTTGTGGAATAATTTCTGCAGTATAGGTATGAGTTCTTCTTTGTATGTTTGGTAAAATTCTGACATGTAGCCATCTGGTCCTGGACTTTTCTGTTTTGGAAGATTTTTAATTGCTGCTCCAATTTCTCAGCTTGAGATTGGTCTATTCAGAAATTCTATTACCTCATGGGTGAACTTAGGGAGGTTGTGCATTTCCAGGATTTTGTGATGGGTTAGCTTTTGATAAAGTTCATTTCATTTTTTGCAGATCTGGAAAAAATAACGCTATGCTTTGTATGGAGAAAGTGAAGATCCTATATAGCAAAAGAAATCATAAGCAAAAAGAACAAATTAGGAGACATCAATTTACCGGACTTCAAGCTATACTACAAGGCTGTAGTAACCAAAACAGCCTGTACTGGCATAAGAACAGAGACATAGACTAATGGAACAAGAACTAATAATCCAGATATAAAACCATCCTCATATAGCCATCTGATCTTTGACAAAGCAGACAAAAACACGCACTGGAAAAAGAATCCTTATTCAATAAATGGTGCTAGGAAAATTAGATAGCCACACGTAGAAAACTGATACAGGATTTGCACCTCTCACCTCTCACAAAAATCAACTCAGATGGCTAAAAGACTTAAACCTCAGTCATGAAACTAGAAGAATTCTAGAAGAAAATGTTGGAAAAACTCTTATAGACATTGGCCTAGGCAAAGAATTTATGAAGAAGACCCCAAAGACAACCACTGATAGAACAAAAATAAATAAATAGGACCTGATCAAATGAAAAGGTTTCTGTGCAGCCAAGGAAACTCTTATCAGAGCAAATATTCAACCTACAGAATGGGAGATAACATTTGCATGCTACTTATCTGATAAAGGGCTGATAAGTATCATCTATATAGAATTCAGGAAAATCAACAAGAAAAATTCAAACAACCCAATTAAAAATGGTCAAAAGAGTTAAACAGAAACTTTTTAAAAGAGGAAAGATTAATAATGGCCAAGAAACATATCAAAAAATACTCAACATCTCTAATCATCAGGGAAATGCAAATCAAAACCACATTGAAATATCACATAACTCCTGTGAGAATGGCCCAAAAAAGTCCCAAAACAACAAATGCTGGCATGGATGCAGGGAGATTGGAACTCTTACACTACTAGTGGAACTGCAAATTAGTACAACCCCTGTGGAAAGTAGTTTGGAGATACCTCAAAGAGCTAGAAATAGAAATACCTATTTGATCCAG
>CAUYPO010034740.1:0-16647 GCA_963574435.1 Cheirogaleus major
CAAAGAGTGAATAAACTTGTTTCTTTGGGTGATAATTAGATCACCAGATTGTAAAAACAAAATCTAAGTCTCAGCCGCCCCCCCCACTCCTTATGCAAAAGAGAAGGTAAAAGCCTCAGACACCTGTGAAGAACAGGCCACAGGGATCATTCACTGACGAAATTTCTTGCTAACCTCCCATAAACAAGGACATGAAAATTATACCTATGTCTAGCACCTAAAACTAATGCCTATGAGATTCCACAGTAATAATGAATTACAAGTTTATCTTATAGGTAACAGAACTTGAGACTAGACAGAATCAGTCATTCTTCCATCTACCCAGTGACATCTATATAATCACTCTCTTATTTTATGTAAAATGTAGATTTCTTGGGCCTAACAAGAATGTAGCCACTACCTCATCAGCAACAGCCTACTCCCACCCTTACTTCATCATTTTTCTTTCTCTCTATATTCCTTTAAAATGCCAAAGGTTCCAGCTTTCTCTTGGGGGGAGAATGGGGACCAGCTGTAGCTTGTCTGAGACCATATTTTCCCCCAGGCGCATCCTCAAAATCTTGGTTTAATAAACTTCCATCGGTTGAGATTTTTGCCTCAGTAATTCTTTTGGGTTGACACCCAGAATCTAGCAGTGGACCTGACACATAGTATCTGCTCAATAAATCCATACTTGTTGAATGAATTACTAAGGTTGTCTTTTCACATGGAGTGCCTGTGCATTAGAAAGGATGGGGAGATGTTGCTCCCTGAGCTTTACTAAAAAGCTGTTGCCGCCATGTGTTAATATTTCCCAGCTTAGGGAGGAAATCTGTAACATTCGAAATAAAGTTAGTGTAACTTCTATAAAGTTAGTGTAACTTCTTCAAATTTAGATGAAACTACATTTTCTCAATGTGTACTAGTCATAGCTACCTATGATTTAATGAGATCTTTCCAACTGATATTTAGCCATATCAAATTTAAGGTGCTATTGTTACATTTTATTTTTAATTTTATCAAGTTTAATTGATTATAAAATAACTTGCACTCTAAGAAAAAACCTGTGTTTAATTTCTCGGAACTACCTTTGTTATAATGAATTTCATAGGACTCAGAAGTTATAAAATAAATATTAGATATTTGATGCTTGTTAAAATTTTTACCTTTTCTGTTAAAGCCCATTGGAGTGATGTACAGTGGAACAGCTGTCCTGTGTTGGTGATAGGACCATTCTCCATCCACATATCCTGGGAAGCATGATGCAACTCTGGTCTAACAGTACTGTCTGGATTTTTGGCCCAGGGCAGAGAGGAGGAGGGTGGGTAAATCATCCTGGTCAGACCTTGTGATGCTAATTTCACAGATGGCTGGTCACTGTGTGCCTGGCTGTTATTATTTATAGAGCTATAAGTGGATGTAGCTACATATAGAAACCTGAAAGGATGGTCTGCATCACAGTGGTAAAAGTACGACAGTAGAATCTAGGGACAAATGGTTGTTGGTGAGTGTCATTGCCTGAGTTAAGTGAGACTTATTAGTGGCTGTCATGATTTCCACTCACCTCATTGCTGTTCCTGAGTCCTTTTGAAAGCAAACAATAATATAGAGCAAAACAACCAGTGATAGATTCTCCCTTATTTTTAATTGAGGCTGATAGGATTTTAATCAGGTTGACTTGGATACTGATTTCAACCGCAATTTGAAGAGCAATCCACAAAGCTATAAATTAATCAGAATTAGATTTGTATTTCAAAAGGACTTGATCTTTTTAACCTATTCTCTCTCATAGTCTCCCATCTTACTGATTAGGATACTGATATCTAACATGGTTATATCCATATCCAGCCCAATTTTACAGCAGTGGAGCTAGAACTGGAATCTGGATCTTCATTCTCTCAGTTTAGTTTTTTCTATTTCCACCATATTAGTCCTATAATTAAAATGTTTTTTGTCCGCCTGTAATCCTTAGCACTCTGGGAGGCCGAGGTGGGTGCATCCTTTGAGCTCAGGAGTTCGAAACCAGCCTCAGCAAGAGCGAAACCCCATCTCTACTAAAAATAGAAAGAAATTAATTGGCCAACTAAAAAATATATATAGAAAAAATTAACCGGGCATGGTGGCACATGCCTGTAGTCCCAGCTATTTGGGAGGCTGAGGCAGGAAGATCGCCTGAGCCCAGGAGTTTGAGGTTGCTGTGAGCTAGGCTGACGCCACGGCACTCTAGCCCAGGCAACAGAGTGAGACTCTGTCTCAAAAAAAAAAAATGTTTTTTGTCTTTAAATTTGAGACTTTGTTTTCATGGACTAGATGAAGATTATCCTGTGTTATCTTTTCTCAGAATTACTTAGTGAGTTGAAAAATAGTTCTGTTGTTTTTATTTCTTAAAATGAAAATAGTTATTAAAACAGTTTCCTTCTATTGATAATGCATCTGCCAACTACCAGCAGTTTTAGGAACACTGAGAGAGAAGGAGACTGTTTAGGTACTAGGGCCAGTAAGGAGCACTAAGCTGCAGTTAGCTGCTGTTTGTGGGCTAGAGGTGCCTCAGATTAAGACCTGGAGGCATTGGGTACTCTGAATCACAACTTGGCCTTGGCATCAGCCCTGGAGACCAGCTCTCCTAAGGATAATGCTCTTCTTCTACTCTACCCTCAGCAGCCTCTTGGCAGAGGACTAGAATAATTGTTTGTTTAAAGTTTTACTAGCTAATTATACTGCACCAAATTGACAGGCGTCTCTATTAGAGTATTTCCAGTCTCTTGAAGGCTCTTCACCACATTCCTTGTAATCTAAACTCAGTGTAGACACAGTGGCTGGTTTTTGTTTGTTTTTCTCTCCTTCCCGTCCCACTTGTTTCAAAGGCCACACACCAAGCTCTGGAGAGGGAGCTGCCTGTGGAATGGGAATTGGCTGTCTTACTCCGGTCAGCCATATGTGGCTGCTGGAACAAGTGTCTTTGGGTCATTCATTTTCAGGTCACCAGGCAGAGAGTGAAGACCTGAACATGGAATCTCTAGAAGGACTCAATTCTCCATCTAAGTAGAGGTTAGCAGATTAACTCAGTGTTTCTAAACCTTCAGAATAACATGGGGGGACTTATTACAAATACAGGCTCCTGGATGCCACCTCTGTGGATTCAGCTTCATGTTATGGACCAGGTTTTAGAGTGTCATCCAGTCATGGTGGTTTTTGGAAGGTTCTTACCAGTGGAAGATGGATTCCAGGAATTCACTTGTAGCTGTAGTCAATTCCCAGTTATTTGCCTTTTAAATGTTTTCAATCCCAGAGACCTTTCCCCTAGTGGGTTCCTGGGTTATATTGTCAGGCTTCCTATTTCATATGCACCTGGGGACTGGAGGATAATTTTCTTTTTGATTGTAAGAAAAGCTAATTAAGGAGGGTAATCTGCCACTTAAAAAAAATAAGACCTTATGTTACAAAGTGTAACTTTTAGAGAACGTCCTGTATTGAGAAGAAACAATATGTTGCCTTGTGTTTAAGCAGTTAATTAGGATCAGCTATCGTTTAGATTTTATTCTTGTGCTTTAGAAGAGTAATTCCCTTTTTGGAAAGGCTTTGTTGAGTCCCTAGGAATTATTTAAATGGACTCTAAATATGTTTCGCTCAGTAATAAGATGCCAGTTGTTTGGATTTGTTGTGTATCAGCATTGATTTAGAATTGTCTCCCTTGCCCTGGGCTTTGCCTCTTACCCATATCCAAATCCATGATGCACATGCTGTGGTGCTTCCTGGGCACGCTCAGCCTTGCCACGCATACGAAGTAATCCCTTTGACCCTTTTGAGAGGTGCTGCTCATCTTTTTTGTTTGTTTGTTTCACTTATCCTACTTGACATTGCCAAACCTGCTGTGACTTGAAGCACCACTGCTCCAGTGGCTCGCTCCTTTGCCTCATTGAGAATCTGTTGGAGATACATGTCATTCTTTGTAGAGTAGAACATTCACTTTACGGGGAGGAATGATTCTACACTGGGACTGTTAGAAGTCATATCAGGAGGGAACAGGTCTAGGGTGATTTTAGGAGGCTTTTATACTCTGCTCCTTGTAACCACATTTTGTATTGAGCTGGACACTGGCCATTTAAGTTGATGCTTGTTCTCCAGTTATAGAGTGGGTCCCAGCTGGCACATTTCCCACTGGGATTCAGTTTCCTTGGCTGCTGCTGTTTGTTGTGCTCACATTGATTTTTGCCACATATTTCCAGGCTCTTGTGTCTTTTCCAAGTAGAAGAGATAGTAGAATGCCTTGCCCTCCCTTCTCTTCTCCTTTTGGGTATTCCATGGCTATTAGGGAAGGACTTCCTCTGAAATAAAATGAGGACAAAGGAAAGTAGCATGCCTGTGGCATAAAAATGCTGTTAGCAAGCTTGAGGCATATCAGAGAGATTGGTCCTAAGAGTAACATTTACTGCCTTTCTGCTTTTGAACTTTTTTGTGTGTCTTCCTTTGCCTGTTTCTGAGGTCTGGGATTTATCCAGAATTTAAGAACAGACTGTTTTTGATCATTTGAATAGGTATCATCATTCAGCAGGGAATACATGTACAGACTGAGATGTCTGTTAAAGCCAATTTGTAGTATAAGTCATTTGAAATGATTTCTTGAGTCAGTAATACATTTCTACTTCAAATTCTCTGCCTGGATTTATGCATTTGTCTCCTGTTTTACCAGGTGATTTGCTTTTATTATGCTGCTGTGACATTCCCCCTCCCCACAACCTTTAACTGCTACCTCCAGACACTTGAGCATGTTTTCCAGTGTCAATAGGCATTACACTACCCAAAATGACATCAAGCTTTAGTCATACAAACTTGGAAACAGGGAGAGTCTGGATTCCAGTAAAATTTCCCAGCCTGCTTGGTCAAGCTATTGCAGAAGAGATAATGCAACCCTTTAACATTAGTTTTGGCGAGAGTCAGATGGATGGGTGAAGTCCCAATGGGAAGTCAGTACCCCACTGCCAATTGGAAAAATCTAAAATCCTGGGTTGGTTTTTCTTCTTACAACTTGGAGTACCCAGCTAGAGGAGATTCTAGCTATTTCTTTGAAGAAGAGAAGGGGTAGATGAAGCTGTCTTCAGTTATGCTGGAATACATCAATTCAGAGGCTTCTGCTTTGTTTTGCCTTTGCCCTTGCCTTTTCCTTCTTGGTGTTTTCTTCTGTTTTTCCTCTGGAGTCTGAGGTGCTTCTGACTTTGGCTGAAGGACTTCTAACCTTGGACAGGTTGTAAAGGAGTGACATCAGGGAGATGTGTTTTGATTTCACGTATCTGTTGTTTCTTTAAGAGGAAATGAGCAGCTGGTAGACTGTGAACAGTGCCAAGGGGAGCTAGGGAATTGTTACTTATGAATGTAAAGAAAGGGAGGAACAGATACAGGGGAGCCTCTGTGTGTGATATATAGCTGGTGCCTTCAGAGAATAGGGCCTTGTCTTTCTGTGATTTTCTCATAATCATGTAGGAGGAAGATGGAGGAGGCACATGACTTGGGGTTGAGCTCCAGTGCAGAAACAACATTCCACTCATTTAATTCACTAATGTATTAATTAATTTCAAAAATATCTCTTGTGTTCCTACCATGTGCCAGGCACTCTTTTAGGTACTGGGGATACAGTGGTGAATAAACAAAAAGATCCTTGCCCTCGTGATGCTTAAAATCTCTTAATGGGATGGTGTTTTGGACAAATTTATTGTGGTGGTGGTGATAAATATTATGAAAGAAAAAAAAAAACAGAAAAGAATGGTATAGGGAGCTGTTTTAGTAAGTGTGGTCATGAAAGGTCTTCTTACAAATGACCATTCAAGAAAATGTGGAGTTTTTAAATTATTATGGAATATTAGCATGCAAAAGGACTTATAAATTTTTTTTCTTTAAAGTTTTGAGGGTTTTCCAAGGATGTAGTTTTGCTTCTTGTGTCTATATAGTCAGCCTAAGTTAGTTGAATAGAGTTCATCATCATGATTGCTTTCAGCATAGATTAGGTTATTAAGACAGTCTTTATGTTTTAAGGGTCTACTTTTAATAAAATTGTATAACATTGTTCTGTGTGATTGAGAGACTCCCTCTTACTCCATCTAGATGTTTTGCAGTTTTTGTTGTTGTTTTGTTCTAGACAGTAATGAGCTTTTGGGAATTAAAGTCCCCTCCACAAAACTGAAGTGAGCGATAAACAGTACATACAGAATCCCTTCTGCAGAGCACAGTGCCAACGGCCATACCCATAACTCAGGGGCTGATTGACAGCACAACCCATTGCAGCATCTTTTCACTGTAAGAAGGATGGAATGGTGTGGTATGGCTCTCTGTATTGCCCTGATAAACAGTAGTTATATTTGCTGTCAGTTTCTGTGAAAGGACAGTATTATATAAAAAGAGAGCCCTCATTTGTTGTGAGCCTACTGTGTGCTGGGCTGTTTGCTATTGGATAAAATGCTGATTACATCTATTCCACAAGACACCTTATCACAGTGGTTTTTAAAATGGTATTTCTTAACCCATTTTAGTGGGTGACAACCAGCATTTTAAAAAGTAGAATCAAATAAATGATATCAAAGTATACCACACTTAGAGTATGTATAATTTCAAAAAAATTTTGTTTCAGGAGTGTGTGTATGCATGCACATACTCACATAGTAGATCCTGAAAATAACATATTTCTATGTGTTATGCTCTAAAAAGTTTGAAAAACATAAGCTTATCAGATGAGATTTGGTATAATTTTACAGATGCGGAAACTGAGACTCTGAAGCCTATGATCAGAGCTAAAATTTGAACTTAGCTCTTTCTGGCTTTCAACATTTGATCCAGTTAAGTTTCTCACAGGGCTTAACCTTGCTAATAATTTTCCACAGAGACATTAATTTGCACCTGAACGTTGTTCTAAAATCAGAGGTAGGAACATGCACCCAGATTACCAGGCCCAAGTTTGACTCCTTTCTCAAAACATCTCTACACAGTTTATTTCAGGCGAAAGGAAAAGAAAGATAAGTCTAGTTACTTGTCTTTATTAACAAATAAGAAAAATGTAGAAGCTCTTTTCCCATCACAGAAAGACATCCTAGTTTTATTAAAGAGGAGAAATTCTAACTGAAAGTAGTATGAGGATCTCTCTCAAAAGCACTTAAGAAAATCTTGGGTTAGTGAGATCAGTGTTTGTACGGTGAGAGGGTGGACATAGCAAGAACAATCTGCCAACTTGTGTGAAACATTTTGGTTTTACTAGTCAGGCATCTTTTTGAATAGACTTTACTAACATTTATTACAGTAACTACCGTAACAACATTTTGACACTAGTCTTATTTCCCAAGCCTCCTGGGAATGAGGTGGAACTTTCACTCCTGCTTTAGGCATTTATTTTGGCCTTAAATGACAGACTTTTCAGAGAGACATCTTTGGCATTCCTTCCCTCTTGCCTGGAATCACCCTTGAATGAATTCCTGATTGGTTCAGCTAGACTTCTTTTGTTTTTTGTTTTTTTTTACACAAAAGAAATTGCTCTTGGTGAGGATGCCAGAAAAATATGGCAAAAACCTGCTCCTTGCTCCCTTATCTTGCTCTCTGTACTACTTTGTTACCCTACCCTACCCCAAACTCCCAATAAAAAGTGACCTTTTGGCCTAGGGCCCTATCTGATTGTATTGTGTGGCAGAGTTGTCTCTGGCTGACTCCCAGGATTGTTAATGACTTTCTTCTCTGTCCCAGAAAAATTGCTTGAAAAGACAGCTGTGGAGAGACATTGCCCCCAGCTTGCAGGCTCATTAATTCCAGTCCTGTGAAAGAGGGTACAAAAGAAGAAGGTAGAAGTTACTTTGCCAAGAGTAGCAGGGATGGGGAAAACAAAAATAGAGGTTTCCTGGGTAGGAGAACAGCATTGTGTCAGAGATTAGATTTGGAGTTTGTGAGGTCTGGGCAGGCTTCACTCTAAAGAAACTTTACACAGAAGAGCCCCCCTAATACAGGGAAACAGACTAAAGTGATTATTCACTTTTCAAAAGTCCTTACAGTAGGGTTCTTCTGGTATTGTTTGAATACAGTTTTACCAGTAGGACACTTGGTTTTTGTGCAACTTTTCAAGAACGGAAGCATCCAAGTAAGTGGAAAGTTCAAGAAACTAAGAAGATTCTCTAAAAGTTTGCCTTTATACTTGACTATTATTCATAACTTCCGTTTCTGTCTATTCCCACAGTAACTTTGAAGCAAGTTTCAAAAAGATACTTCTATAGCATGCCCCTTTAAAAAAAAAAAAAAAAGGAATAGTTAATCAACACTTGCATAGACAGAAGAATCAAATACCCTTGGTTAGCTGTCCAGTTCAGCTCTAATACTTTTGGCACTCAGAATTATAAGGGAAAACAGGTTTGGGCAGTTGATTTTCATTTTTAAGAACAAGGAAACATATCAGGTTTCTAAGACTTTTTCCTAAAACCCACTTCTAAAAGTGCAAATCTTTATGCAAGGGGGGGGTTAAACAAATTAATATTTAATGCCATCAACAAAAGTTTTTAAGAAGATGCAGAACTCTGTATGGATGACTTTTTGGTGTTTACGCCACAAACATCAAGGATGCAGCATTAAGGCCACTTAGAGTACAGCTAAGCATTTCAGGTTTGCCTGTGTGGCTAATTTCCATTAAAGCTGTGGTTCTCAATATTTGATACAAATTAGAATTACTTGGGGGCACTTAAAAAAAAATCTATGCCTAGGCTCTGTCCCAGACCAATTCAGTCAGAATCTCTGATGAGCCCTAGGCATCAATATTTTGTAAAACTAATTCCAAAGGTTAACCATGTTTGAACCAGTGCATTAGATGATCTTTAAGTGTTAATTATCTTAGCAGGATTTCTCAAAGGGGTAGTTGAGTCTTAGAATGCTGATATTCATGTTGTTAATTTAAAGTAGTCCTTGTATATTTCTAGTAACATTCTCTTAGGAATATTGAGACTTACTTGTATTTTTGCTTAGACCCAGGGTTACCACACCTATCTTGACCTATAGGATAGTGTTGTCAGAAGCAAGTATTTGTCAAGCAGCAGCTTAGGATCAGCCTTAGCAGACCTCATTGTGGCTGTTGGAGAATATAGGACATTAGGTGAAGTACAGAATGGATATTTCCACAGCCTTCCTAGATCACGTGTTTAAGGGTACGTTAAGATTACTCAGAATTCTTTCTGGCCCTGGATAGGCTATTGTCTTGGGAGAATGCCAGTTGTTTCTCCAATGAGATGAAGAGATGTTTATGCATTCCCTAGTTCCTTTTTGGAAGCTAAAAACACCTGTAATTGTTAGATTTGATGTCTGAACTCTCTGACTCTTACAAAGTTGATATGATAGACAGTGAGTGAATGTTTAAATGAATTAATTCTTTTATTTTTCCACTTGGAAGAACTGAATGTATCTCAAGGTGTTGAAACATCAGAGAATCTTTTATTTTTACATAATCTAGATTTTATCACAGTCCAAATAGTGCTTCTTTGAATACATTTTATGTAGGATAATGGAAAGGGTATATGGGGAAAGGGGTTGTAGGGGAATAGAGAGAGGAAAGAAAGAAGGGAGAGAGAAAGAATGAGAATTATCATGATCTGAATCATAGTGAAATCATATAGAAGGAACCAAATGGTAATGGCATTCTAATTAAGAGCTACTTCCTGATTTTGTGACCTTTCTTAAACCATAACCTCTATTCCTCAGTTTTCTTACCTGAAAAATTATAATAATATCTACTTCTTAGGATTGTTTTGAAGATTAGATAAGGTTGTTTATAATGAAGCACTTAGAACAGTGCCTAGCACGTATCAAGTACTATTTAAGTGTTTATTAGAGCATAGTATCAACTTTGTTCCACTACGAATATTCTAAAACTTTAAAGTCCTGTTAATGCTTTATTCTATAAAGGCCATTAATGAAGATGTTTGAACATCCCTGAATTAAATTAACCTTTCCTCTGCTTGCTTAGGAAGTTCTTTGCCAGTCCAAATTCTTTCTGCTGTGCTGCCTAGTCTCATGTGGAATCATTTGTGCCTGGAGACCCCAACTGGGTTCTGTCCTCAAATAACGGAAACTCAGGTTATTCCCTCTTACCCTTAATTTTTATCTTCTAACTCTCCAGTCGACTATTTGGCTCCATTAATCTGAATCCTCCCCGGTTTTCCCATGCTACTGAGCAGAGATCTGCTTGGAACTGATTATGATGGGAGGATGACCTCATAGTTTCTGATGGTATCTTCTAATTTATATAACTCAGTTCTAAGCATGCTTTTTCAAAATAATGGCCCTAAATTGCTGACATCTTGTCATCTGCTCAGACTCCTAAATCTTTTTGTGCTCCCTCAACTGAATGAGATCCTCTGGAGCAAGATGTCTTTGGGTAGTCTGCATTTAGTGCATTTGGTGAGTGACCTCCAATAGAGCTGTGTGTTCCCTCTGAGTAACATGGATAATGATTACAGCGACAATGCTGCTTTTGTGACCAGAGGTTTGGGGCTGTAATTTCATAATGAAATTGAAAAACATGAGATTAAAAACCTGAATATAGCACAGTAATTATATTTAAGTATCACAAATCATCTCCCTGTATTTCGTTAGGTGTTTGAGATTTGCCCTCTCTTTGTGAAGTGTGGTCACGTAGTTTCATATGTCTGCAAATTGGAAGACTCTAATTTATGGGTAAAATGTGGGAATTGCTTTCTCTTAATGGGAAGGTGACAAGAGTAGTATTGAATTTGAAGGAGCTGGTTTGCTTCATTGACCAAAGTCAAGAAGGGAGGTTGTAAAACAGCTGCCAAGGTAAAGAAATGTTTCGGTCTTTTCATGGTTTAATTCCCAGATACTTAGACATGACTACAAGTCTTTCCCTTTAGAAATTAACTGGCATAGGCTGGCCTGGGAAATTTTCCAGGCCTTCACCGAACAGTTAAATAAGTATGAATCTTTACCTTACCAAAGCCAGGGTTTCTGGTATAGAGGAAAGACTGACCAGGGATTTGTTTCCCATGAGTAAGTAGCGCATGTGTTGTACCTGGCCCATTTCCATTCACTGCCTGAGAACCTCCATGTGACCTGAGGCTCTTTAGTTGGGCTGACTCTTTGTGGGGTAGGAGAGAGGGGAAGGTGGTGTTGGTGGTAGCTGGCAGGCATTTAGAGAGAATGGGGAGTGGGGAATTAGGCTCAGGGGTATTCCTTAATATGAAGTTAGAGTGGAAGGTGGTTTAAGGCTAATGGTATCTCCTTGATTTCTGGGAAACATCAGGTATAAAATGATCATAGAAGGAAGTTGTGAAAGGGATAATTATTATCATCAGTCATTTACTGATTACTATGAGCAAACACTTTTGGTTACTATCTTTAAACTTCACAGTAGACAATGGTATAGAGGTATACTATTTATGTGCACATATACTGGCTTCCACACCAAAATAATTTCTGTTGATACAGGCACTGCTGATTGTCCCTTCTTTCCCAAAGCCATTCCCCCCAGATTCTCTGTGAAGCTACAAGGCTGAGTGATCTTGAGATGCCTTGGGCCACTGTTGATAAGTGTGGTCTACCAGTTACCAGTCTTGGAACCACCTGGGGAGCTTGCTGAAGTGTCCATTTACAGACTTCATCAACATGCCCTACCCAGGGATATTCTTGTTCAGTAAGTGGGGGTAAAGGGGCTGTGGTCTAGGAATCAACATTTTTGACAGGCACCCCAGGAATTATTATATACAATAAATTCTGAGAATCACTGCTTTAGGGCCTTCTCTCCCAGGAGCAGAGCTATTCCAGTGGGTGTTTTTTATGTTGCAATTTGCTGTCTGGAAATATGAACTTGTTGTTCAGTCCCTTGCCAAAGCCCCTTGGCATCAATATATCTTGCGTGACAATGTCTACTTTGATTGATTTTGCTTCCTCTGGATATCAGGAAGGCTGGTTTGCCCACCCTTACAGTTAGCAGGAAGAGAAAAGGTCCAGGTCCTGTGTTTTCACTCCAGGACTACTAGGAAACAGGTGATTTCCAGCAGTAAACTTGTAACTATCTAGGACCTCTAATATTTTCTGTTTCCAGTGGAAACCCATTGAAAACGCTACCACACTATTCATGCTTTTGGCCTCTTCTAGCAAATACATAAAAACATCAATTCAATTAAATTCATCAAACATCTATTGAGTGGCAACTGAGGCTAAATTGTTGTGCCAACAGGAATGGCACAGATAAGTCAAACTTGGTTTCTATCCATTCTTCCTGTCTTCCATTCTAATGATGTAGGTAGTCCTGACACACAGAACTGTGGCAAACTTAGCTGCAATCTGTCATATGATCATGTTTTTCAACAAATAAAGTCAAAACAAAGTGCTGTCGGGGTGGGAATTGTTAATTCAGGTTAGGCAAAGGCTTCTTAGGAGAAATGGCTTTAGGCAAGGTCTAAGGTGATGGCTCTTGACCTTGGCTGTGCTTTAGAATCACCTGGGGGAATTTTAAAAAAAATCCCAATATTCACACCAAACCCAGTAACAGATCAGAATTTCTAGAGTTTGGACACAGGCATCAATATTTCTTAAAACTCCCGTATGATTTTAATGTGCAGCCAAGACTGAGAGCCACTGATAAAAGGATAAATAGGCTGACATTGAGATGGGGGATAGGCAGAGAAAGAAAAGTACTCTAAGCTTGAGAGAACAGCATGAGCAAAGCTCTCAAGACAGCAAAGTGATAGCTGTAGTTGAAGAATGCTGCTCAAAGGGATGTAATTGGTACATAGGGCTCCTGGCATAAGTGAAGGGAAAATTATGCTGATTAAGTAGGATTAAATTAAAATGTTGTGTCAAGGAATTGGGAGGCATCATGTTTTTGCGCTGTCTTTGGAACCCCCTTTCACTTCATGTTCAGGTGGGGAATGAAGCCCAGAAGACTTCTTGCTTGCCCAAAGTACTGGAAAGTCAGGGCAGATACCAGGGGGCGTACTTAGTTCCCTTTGCAAGGCTCTTTGCCTTAGACCTGCTGTCTCAAGCTTGTGCCCTGCTTAAGACTTTCTCTTGGCTTTTGTTCTTTGGCATTTTTCTTTTGTCAAAGCAAACTGAAGGTAATTTAGGGTCCAGGTGGCAAGAAGGTATTGATATTAGGCAGGAGTATGGCAATATCTCATCTTCTTGCTGGGCTCCTGTGACGATGATGGGGGAGAATTGCTGGGCATACTGAGGGCAGATGTTTGCAAGTAAAAGTATGTGTGTTTCTGTGTTCTTGCAGCTGCATCCATTTTGTACCTGATTCCACTAAGGACTGGTATGTTATCGGCTCATTGCTGTTTCTGGGAAGTTAATTTGCAGGTGCTATAAATATGCACGGCTCATATACTTCATTTATTCTTTCTCCCTTGAAGCCTCTTCTCTTTATCAGGTACTTTTTAGTTGTCTGTTTGGTGGTTATATTTTTTTATGTCACTATTTTGACAGTGACAGTAAAGGTAAAACCACTTAATTATGCAATATTCTCTCTGTGCTTTGGGCAGGTGCAACTGTGCAGGCCAGGTGGGGTGGGGGAGGTGGGGTGGATCAGAGAGGTGGGGGGAGTGGGGGTTTGATGTATCAAGGTTATCTGCTATTACAGGTAGAAGTCGAAGAACCAAGAGAGTACAGCAAAGAGCTCATTTTCCTCCCTTATTCGTGTGGAGGCTATACATTCACAAATATCTTAGGTACCCACCCATCTATACATCTGTTTACCCACCGATCCATTCATCTGTTCATCTATCCACATACGTGTTCATCCACCCATCCATCCATCTACTTATCCCTTTAGAGAAGGTAATACGATACAGTAGTTAAGAGTATATACTCCAGAGCCAACATGTCTGAGCTCAAATGGTTGTTCTTCCACTTTTGAAATCTCATTTTCTTTCATCTTTAAATTGGAGATAGTAACAAGCTTACAGAATTGTGATGATTAAGAGGTTAATGTATGGAAAATGGTTAGAAAATGCCTGGACAGGGTTAAGGTCTGAGTTTGCTGCTGCTGTTATAATTATGGTTACTATTATTAATCATTGCAAAGAAAATGTATCAGCATATGAATTTGATCCATTGGATTTTAGTTTTGTGATCTTAGAATTTCTAGAGAGAGGCTAGACACAATGGCTCATGCCTGTAATCCCAGCACTTTCAGAGGCCGAGACAGGAGGATTGTTTGAGACCAGCCTGGGCAACGTAGCAAGACCTTGTCTCTACAAAAAAAAAAAAAAAAAGGTGGAATGTACCTGTAGTCACAACTACTTGGGCTACTTGAGAAGAGAGTCTGAGGTGTGAAGATTGCTTGAACTCCAGGAATTCAAGGCTGCAGCGAGCTGTGCTCACGTCACTGCTGTCCAACTTAGGCCACAGAGTGAGACCCTGTCTCTAAAAAAGAAAGGAAGGAAGGAAAGAAGTAAAGGAAAGGAAGAAAAAGAGAGAAAGAATTTATACGGAGGAAAAAGGTTTGAAAGAGATGCCATGCTGGATCATGGAGGGCCTTTATTCTAAATTTTAGGATGTGTAGACAGTGAGAAGTTCTTCAAGTTTTGATCTTGGTAAGAGATGTGGATCAGAAAGTACTTGGAATAAGAAAATGAATGAGAGTTGTGGTAACAGAAATGGAGACTAGCAGTTGGATGCAAAAGGTTTGTTCTATAGGTATATTCCTCTTGGTTTGAGAAGGAAACATGAAAAATTAATTAGGAACAGAAAATATTTGTGATATTAGTTCTCTCCATCTCCATCCTTGATGAGAGGAGAGCTTGTTATGTATGTATCATTACTCGTTATAGGAGGCAGAGAAGCTAGTGCCAGAACAAGGAGCTCAGCTTTTTCTGTTCTCTGCCTTTACATGGCTCATTATAAACAGGACCCAATTAGCTTTTGAAGCGTGCCTGCCTCTCTCTCTCCACCTAATTACTCTGTGGAGCTTGGGTTCATGCACATAGTTACCTTGATTAAAAAAATAAGTTTATGGAGCTATAAATTTTCAATCACTGCTTTGTGAGAGGACCTGTCATTCGTTAATTTCAAGGCTTCTGTGGTGGGCCGAGGACAGCCTCTGGACGTTTTCCAGATGTTGGGGAATGGCACTTGAAGATTTTAGTTCTATTCACATCTCATTTTCTTCAACAACCAATAGACAATGTGGTAAAAAGATGTAACCTAACTGAAGATGGATGGGAGTAGATTAGAAGGTGAAAATAGGGAAGAGACTGTGAAAGGTCCTGCAGTCTTTCCCAGAATTGGGACATTTTTTGGTGGTGTGGTCTGGAAGAAGGAAAACATTTATAGCCAAACCTCACTTAATTGAACAATTGTGGGGATGGTACAGACAGATTTGCAGGGTAGCTGGAAAGAAATGTAGTTCTTTTATTTTTAGATATAGAGTGGTAACTTGAACAAGGTCAATTAAATTGCCCAGCAGAACTATTTTTTTCAATTGACTTTCATGTACAATTAGGAATATCAATTATTAATACTAAATATATTGGATTTTTAAAAACTCTCTTTGATGGTGTGATTATTTCTTTGTAATCTCATTTATGCCCTCATTTGCCCTATCTTTATGTTTGAGATAAAACTTGTTTCAGTCTAGCTTGGATCCAGTTTGCCCCAGAAGTTTTGAATTAACTAGGGTCCATCTGAATGTGTAGGATTTTCATTGAGAGGATGCAGTGGAATCACATGTGCAGAGTACCTAATACAGTGGATACTAGTTTATTTTACTCCCTCTTTCCACTTTGAATGAGAGAATCGGTAAGCTTCAACTTTTGGCATACTGCCCTCCCACCTGCATCCCCAGAATATAACCTCTTGGGGAAGATATTCTGGGACCTGGAGACTTGGGGGTAGGGTAGCATTACCCAGAGTCCAGGTACCCCTGCCCTCTTGTCTGGAAATCAGTGGTTCTCAATCTGCCATGTGCTTGAATATCATCTAGGGGACTTGTTATATTTTCAGCTCACCAAGGCATAGAGTCAGATTCAGCAGATTTGAGGAGCTGTTCTCTGGCTAGGATTAGGTGCAAATCCGGAATATGACCCTGGACTGCTGCACTCTTCCAGTGCCCACTCTGCATTTCTGGGGCTGGTAGGAAGGCAGCGAAGATATGAAACTTTTGCCTCCATATTTATCCTTTTAAATTCACACTAAGAGTTTTAGATATGCCATAAAGTGGGAAGGGAGATTGACCTTGCCTCTCTTGAGGTCTGGCAGATATAAAGGAAGTCCCTGTGCTTGGAGGCTGCTAGGTATTTGTGGTATTCTAGAAGACCTGCACACTCAAATGTGCTCTTGGCAGTCTCACTGATAGTCACAGTGTGATCCACCAGTTTCTCAGATTAAAAAAAAACCCAAAAAACCAGGAAGTCAAAACAAATCCCAGCACATTTTTTCTCATTCTAAAGGTTACAGACATAAATCATATTTGAGAACAATGAATTGACCGTATTTTTTATCTTCAGAAGGGTAGGCCTCTGGCATCTTAAAAAGTCTCTTTATTTTGACAAAAACATACACGGGGAAAAGAATCCTTATTCAATAAATGGTGCTGGGAAAGTCCTTTCTTTTACATCAAGGTTAAGGACTTATGCAAGTTCTCATACCTAGTTAGTATAAAAGTTGTTGATAGAACTTATGTCCTCTGATGACTGTTCTCGT
>CAUYPO010034741.1:0-37409 GCA_963574435.1 Cheirogaleus major
ATACTTACACAATGGATGTGACGCGCACCACGAGGGGGTTGACATGCTTGAAGCTCTAGCACAGCGGGGGGAGGGAGGGTTGGCAGGGGAAATATATGTAACCCTAACAATATCTGTACCCCCATAATATAATGAAATAAAAGGGAAAAAAAAGTACTTTTCTGGTATTAACACATAAGCATTGAAAAGGAGATATTCTTTTTCCATTGGTTTGGTTACCTTGGGTAGTAGATGTCTAAGCTGTTTTTGGCCAGTTTTTGCACCTATAAGAAAAAAGCACACTTATAGTTGAAAGAGAATATCACCAAAACACAAAGGCAAACAAAGTGTTGAGGTGGAACAAAACAACAATATCTTGGTCAGTATCATTTGAGCCCTGGGTTTAGTTGTCTCTGGGCTTTGGAGTTATATGTGTTGATAAAGTTCCTTTTGGCAAAAGTCAGTTTGAGTAGGTTTCTGTCAAAAAAGTTGGCTAGTATTGATGTGATCTCTGCCAAAGAAGTATATAAGTCCAATGAGAGTGTGGACATACAGTGATGGCTTGACAAGCTCTCTAGAGTAAGTGCTATAAAGAAATATATAAACAATGTGTTATAGCAATGCAGAAGGTGGTGACACCAATATGAACTATAGGAGACAAGGAGGACTTCATGGAAGACTAGGACTTGATTTGGCTCTTGAAATATAAGTAGAATTGCAAGAGAGGAACAACACTTTGGTAAATATAAGTAGAAGAAATAGAATAGATATGAAGACATGAAAATTATCCCTCCATGTTTGAATAGTGGCAATAGTTTCATAATCACTGTAACAGACTGTGAGTGGGGTAACAAGAGGTAAGAGGTAGCAAGAGCTGAAAATGGTGGGGCAAGACCTAATATGCTATGTTGTTAGGTATTATCTTATAAGTAGTGGCATCTTGTCTTAGTCCATTTTCTGTTTCTTATAACAGAATACCTGAAACCAGGTAATTTATAAAGAAAAGACATTTATTCCTTTCAGTTATGGAGACTGAGAAGTCCAAGGTAGAGGGGCTATATCTGGTGAGGGCCTTTTTGCTGGTGGGGACCCTATGAAGAGTCCTGAGGCAGCACAGGGCATTATGTGGTGAGTGGGCTGAGTGTGCTAGCTTAGGTCTATTTTTCTTTTCTTTTAAAGCCACCAGTTCCATTACTGTGATGATCCATTAATCCATTAACCTATTAATCCACAAATGCATTAACCCATTCATGAGGACAGGGCCTTCATGATCCAGTCACCTCTTAAAGGCTCCACCTCTCAATACTGCCACATTGAGGATTAAGTTTCTTTCTTTTTTTTTATTTCAGCATATTATGGGGGTACAAATATTACAGTCATGTATATTGCCCGTGCCTCCCCTCCCCCCTAGAGGCAGAGCTTCAAGTGTGACCATCCCCCAAACGTTGTACATCTCACTCATTATGTTTTTATATACCCATCCCCTCCTCGCCCCTCCCACCCACCCAACACCCGATAAATGTTATTCCTATATGTCCACTTAGGTGTTGATCCGTTAATACCAATTTGCTGGTGAGTATATGTGGTGCTTGTTTTTCTATTCTTGAGATACTTCACTTAGTAGAATGGGTTCCAGCTGTATCCAGGAGTATACAAGAGGTGCTATATCACCATTGTTTCTTAAAGCCGAATAGTACTCCATGGTATACATATACCACCAAATGATGCACTTTTAAAAGTGGAGTTTTCCTCCTTGAAAGCATGACAGAACAATTCATATGCAAGACTATTATTAGATATCTAAACTTAAATCAAGGGGAAACAACTTTTAATGCCCATTGAAAGAGGCCGTTTACCATCATTTCTCTTAATTGCAGCAATAAAAGCGCTCACGTCAACTTTTCAAAGGGCTCCTCCAGTCCCTTGCAACTAAATATTGTAACTTTAATTCTTTGCAGTTTGTTGGTTCACACTAACTCAGAACCCTATCTGTCCAATATGCAATGAGCAAACCAACAGATTCAATTTCAAAGTTTTCTATGAACTTTGTCCAACATTTTAACTATAGCTTCATTTCCCAGATTCCTTGCAAAATCTTCCAGAGTGAATATACATGCAGAATTTATCCCAAATCCCTGTGATTCCAGGATAAGAAAGCCATCTTCTCTTCCACCAGTAACTAGAAATCTCTTACTGTTTACATCTCAGAATCTTAAATGAAAAGCAAAAATAGTGAAAGCGCTACACTCAAATATCCTAACTCTAAAATTCTATGTAAATAAACATCTTGCTGCTTTCAAAGTTACCTTCAGAAAAAGGCTGGGCCCATGACTTCATATTTTAGTGCTGAGGATAGAGCAGTGGTGGTGATGGTGACACTAACGATAAATAATTTTTCTGTGGTGGTATATGTCATGCAGTGTGCTAGATGGTTCACATAAGTCCTCACTGTGTTCTCAAGTCACCCTGTGAGGGAGGTACTGGGTTACAGATCAGAAAAATGAAGCTGGCAGGGGTTAAATGATCTCTAATAATGTAAGAGGCAGAACTAATGGCTGAACCCTAATCTGGCTGACACCCAACCATCACACCATGATGCACTGATAATTATGGTAGTTGTTCAATAAATATACCTCAAAGCCTGTATTTGTGTATTACTGGTCCATAATTGTAGATTCTGCATCCTAATTTATGTGACTTAGGCAAATGCTAATGTGTCTTTTTACATTAAATACAGACCAAATAAATGTTGAAGGGAAGGTCAGAAATATTCAGAGAGATGCCAAAATAGGCATATCCAAAACTATAAATGAGCAAAATTATCATGAGTTAATCCATAAAATTATAATCAACAAAGTGAATGAGCTTTCAGAAGTAAGCAAGAATCAATTATATCTAGTTATAACTTCACAACGGTTGAGGTTCTATTTCCTTTACGATTACTGGCACTATGTTTATGAATTCTCAGCCATAATGTATGGTTTTGTATAAAATAAACCACTTTGGGGCCCTAACAATTATATCACTACAATACAATTATTCTATCCCTTCAATTATTGAAAATTTCCATTAGTATTTGTGAGCCCACAGTAAAATTCATGTTTCAAAAATTGAAAAATCTGAAAAATCTGAAATAAACATCAGTCTTTCCCCATTCTCTCTTTAGAAAACATGATGCTGAGGGTAATGGAGACAAAGATCCTTCCATGATATCATTTGAGGGCACCATCAAGACTATCTCCTACCCCATCCCTAAGAAATTTTTACATCACCAACCCCGTTGTATAAAATGCAACCCTCTGAATGTCTTTCCTTGGCCAATATGATTCTTTTCAGAAGGATTTTGTTGAAATATTAATTGTCTTAGAAGATTAAAAGCAACCAAAGCCACCATTTCTCGAAGGCCTATTTTGTGCTGGGCATGTTGAATGGATTAAATCTAATCTTCACACCAAGCCCATGAGGAGCTAACATTAGCACCATTTTTCAGAGGAGAAAACCAATAGTGCGAGATGAAGGGACTTGCTCATTGTTCACACTCCTGATAAGTAGCAGAGCTGGGACAATGCACTGAGTTTGATGACAACAGGTCTACCCTTTTCCCACCACCCTCTGTTGTTCTTCCACCTGCCAACCTTGGTCCCACCTGAAGGTCTTTGCCTGAGCTGTTCCCTCTGTCTGAAATGCTCTTTCTCAAATCTTCACATGGCTGCTTGCTTCTTCTCACTCAAGTCTCAGCTCAAATGTCACCCTCTTTGTGCAGTCTTCTCTGACCACTCTAGGTAAAACAGCCACCTCGTCACACTCCACACCACCACCCTGTTTTATTTCTCCGCTTAGCACCTACGCAGCGTTTGTTATTTTCTTAATCATTTGTTTGCTCTATGTAAGAGCTGAGATTCTGGGTCTTGCAATCTCTGCCCTGTAACACCCAGAATGGTGCTGAGCGCACGGCAGGTGTACAATAAACACCTATGAATGACTGGCTGGCTTTCCCACTGCCTCCATCACACACTGACGTGGAGTCTGGAAAGAACCTTGGCCTGAAATCCAGAGTGCTGGACTCCAGCTGTACCTCTAATTAGCTAGGGGACTGCTCCCTGGATCACCTCCATTCAGCTCCATGTCCACCACCATCAGGTTGTCTTCAAGATGTTAGCAAAGTAAACTGGAATTCAGGAGAAGAACAGAAAACTTGCTGGGCCAGAGGGACTCAGGTCATAGAAGCCGAGAGCTCAAAGAGCAAGAGGGGCAGACAGGCCTCTCCGATCTCATCCTTGTATCTTGGACTAACACAGCGGTGCACCATAATGCCTATTACAGCTCAAAAAGAGGGTGAATGTTTTAAGAAAAAGTTTACAAAACAGCTAAATCCTACCTTTTTTACAGGGGAAAAGTTTATATTAACAAAAGGTACCAAGCCAGGGTCACTCAAACTGTCCTACTTTTTGTTTTTCAAGTTTCCATCTACTGCAAACCTCAAAGAAACCCCTTCAAAAAATAGAGGCTCTATGTAGTTAGGTTTTGTAGTTTAAAAAAAAAAGGCGGTTTTTGAAAATACCTAAATACAACTAAATAGGTCCTAAAATGGGTCATCATCTAGTATATTTCACCAGGAGCCAGAAATAAGTGAGAACATATTTTTTAAGAACATCTTTTTCTCTAAAATGTATAGCTCCTATTTTCTTCTAATTAATTGTCTTCTGTAATTAATTGAAATGAAAATGTCCTCAAATATAAGGGGAAAATGTTAGGACTACACCCTGAGAGTTAGGAATAAAAATAAATTTAATACATTTAAAAATAAAATCAATAAATTTTTGACACCTTCCAATTGGGGTTTCTTAACCTAAGGCCCTGAGTCCATGGTCAGGCTCCAGGGGACCACTAACCTGATGACATTGTTTCCAGAATAGTGTCAATATGCACATACGTACATTTTCTAGAAATAGGGTCCATAACTTTCATCATCACCAAAAGAGTCTGAGGCTCACCAACATTTTCAGAAGCACTGCTTTACATGCAATCTGCTCTCAACTCTTCCATACCATAATGGAACAATAATAACCTATATAAAAACATCTAAGAGGTCCACAGCTTGCAAACAAATAAAAGCACTTTGTTTAGGGAATTATGCTAATATATGTATGACTTTTGAGTGCTCTTCCAAAAATAATTTCAGAACCCAGAACAAATCTGAGTATCAGTTAAAAAGTCTCCAGAAGATATTTTAGAAGGGAGCAGAATTTTCTATTGTCCAATGGAACCATTACCAGAACCACAAAACTCTGACACTGGAAGGGACTGCAAAACTCAAATTGTCCAGCTCTCTGACATCACAGACGAGAAAAACCAGTGCCCAGTGTGGGGGCAGAGACCACAACATCATATTTAAGTGTTGTGAGAGAGATACAGAGACAGTGCTATGCAAGTTCAATAGACAAATATAACTTACAAATTAAAATGCACTTTGTTATTTTTGTTTTAAGCGCTTGGAGAAAAGGGACTAGGTCTGAAATTGTGTATAAAAGGCCAGGAATAGAACATGCTCACGCTGGCCCCATGTGACTTATTAAGGCAATTATGACAGGGTTCACGTTGACCTTGGTTATATTCTCTGGCAAATTTCTCCATTTTTTTTTTTACCACAAGCACAACCTAAACAGCTTTGGTAACCTTTTAAGTGTTTCTCTCCCTATGAGATAAAAGGTATACAAGGGTAAAACTTATATAAAAATCAAAGGAACTTTTGAGAAGGCAGCACATAATAAAAGCATTGCTGGGGAGTTTCCTATTAAGTGGTCTTTCTACTACAAAAGTCCTAAGTGCTTTGACATAACTTCTCTAATTCACTGGTGCTACAGAAACACACTAAAATAATAATACTGATAAATCTCTCCAGGTAGTACTACGATTCTCAAGAAAAATTTCCTGTCTCATAAAATGCTTCAGCATAGCACTTAAACACATAGCCAAAACCCTTGGGCTCATTCCTCCATCTAATTAAAATGTCTGTCCTACAATGATTTACAATATTTGTCATCACCTACGGTGGATATATAGACTAGTGGCTACAGACACTTTGGGACTACAAAGCTGTAATTACCATGCTAGTGAGAATGGCCTCTAGCAAAAACAGTGGGGTTCTCAGTCTCTCTCTGACACTAGGTAACAGGGACATAACTTACAACCATCCCACAGAACAAGGAGCACATTAGTGTAAATCAAGAAATACAACTGCATGGTTTGAAACGAGGACCCATTGTATTTCCTTAAGGCTGATTCCAAGCCAAGAAAAGAATACCAACATCACTATCAATGCTACACAAGTCGCTTAGACGTGAACTTAATCCTCTTCAAGCCTGAGTAATTTAGATTTGGACCAATTTCGTTCTTTGGAGCTACTAACTTTGATAAGACATAATTCATTTTGACTGCTTAAAACCAAACCAATTACTCCAAAAGGGAAGAAATACTGTAATTGACTGATACATGGAATCAGAGGCTTTAGAGATGGAAAGGTTCTCAAGAGATGGTTTAGTGCAACAGTCTCATAATATTAATATAAACTAGGGAATTTGGACCCTGATAAGTAGAGGTTTGCCTAAGGTTATAGGTGACAAAGTCACACCTTGAAGTTTGTATTTAAAATTGAGTTTTTTTATTGGATAGTTAATATAATACTAATTTGCAGTAAAAGTTTATTTCCCATATATTTACTAGTAAGCCAGCTTTCTCTCAAATTCTAGGATGCAAATATATATGTAAATAAATATCTAAACATACATCTAAATTAATAAATCAATACACATTTTAATAAATCTAACTAAGGATATCTATTTCTTATAGACATACGTGTAGATATGAAATGTGTGTGTCTGTGTGTCACACTTCCTGGGAGCTGGGGCAACAGCAATGCTGTGGTCCCCGTATTCTGAACACAAAGTCTTGAGCTATGGTGTCATAAACTCAAAAACCTCCCAGGACCAAGCAGGTAATGAGTCAAGAAGACTGGTTTCATAATAGGGAGTGGTGGGGTCTGTGGCAAACTGGAGCACCAGAGCACTAAATGCCTTCAGTTTCAATGTCAAAAACATCTGCGCCAAATGAATACACCTGCAGGATGTCTGTGGGCCTAAGATCTATCGGGCTTTTTGTTATTGTTATTCTGAATCAGATGATCCTCCTGCTTCAACATCTATGATTCTTTTATGATCTATACAAAACTTAAGTGATTGGATGGTTCAAATACAGTGTTACTGCCTTCTGCCTTAGGGAGTCAAAAGTGCCATCAGGTCATCCGTTCACAGGCATCAAAACTTAGTTCCCTCCCAAACTTTCCAAAGATGGAAACATTCCTGTGAGTCAGGAGCATTTACCTTTCAAAAGGACATCTATGATTTCTCTCCAGGAAACATCATCAGGTCAAAAGTTCCTTTTCTTCTTTTGAGGAAAGACTTTTCACAGTCGTGTTTAACTGTAGCAGGCTGTGGCTATCTGTGCTGGCTCCTTTAAAATCAGCTCTCTGTTTTTCCCCCAGGAAGTTGTTCCTGATCTCCCCAAACCAGGTGGTGGTTCCCTGCATTTGAGTACTTCTGTAATTTCCTGGCTGTTTTTGTTTGTTTTTTATCCCCAACCTATCTCCCCTTTTGGAGCTACAAGACCTATGAAGGAATGGGCCATGTCTGTCTTGTTCAGTTGACTTTCCAGGGTAGAGCAAATGCCTGGTACACAGTACATGCTCAGCGGTGAATGAGTGCTCACCTAGGGCTTGGTGCTTCAAATAGAAACCTGTTAATAGTCTGTTAGAGTAGCTACCACAAGTGCAAAGGGGTTGCATCTCAGTCAATCACCTATACTATATACACACTGCACTCCCCCTGACCAGTATCCCACACTTCCATTCACAGAGACATTCTTTCAGCATGGAGGGGAGGCTAGCAATGGAGGTGTCAGGATGCTGAGAGGCCACTGAGGACAAGGATCAAACCCAGACTGGGCATGTCGGGGAATGATGTCTCAGTAAGTGATGTCTACATTGAGACTTAAAGCATGGGCAGGAATTAGCAAAGTCAAGTGTGGCCTTTGAGGAACTGAAAGATGCTCACTGTGACTGGGGCACAGAGCAGGGATTGGGGAAAGGTGAGAAAAGGCCAAATCACGGAGAATATCCCAAACCATTTAAAGACTTTGGGCTTTTATCCAAGAGCAACGGGAAATGACGGAAGAATTTCAGGTAAAGGAATGACTATCAGTCTAGCAACTGAGAAAGACCATTTTGGATACAGTAATGATGAGAGTGTCAAACAGTGGTCAGGGACTGAGTTTCCATACAGGCTTCATTCTTATCACATTCTAATAAGACAGAGCCAAGAAGTCAGCTCGAAGGGGGACATGATCTAGTTGACTGTATAAAATTAAAAAAAGGACTACCGAAAATCCAAGACATCCCTCTTATTCTAAGTAAATGTTACCCACCTCATAAAAACACACTGCACTTTTACCATCACCACTAATCACCACTCTAAACACTTGCTGGATACCAAAACTGCACTAAGAGTTGCATAAGATAAAATGATTCATGCTCCACCCACCAACCTCATTCCTCGCCGAGGCTGACATACAACCTTTTAAATGCTTATTTCTTGCTTCTGCCCTGAGTTTCACATGTTGGGCTTGAAAATTACAAGTGAAGGAAGATATAACATATTACAGGTTTAAAAACCATAATCTTTTCAAATGAAGCAAAAGCAGGGAACTTTCCATACACAAGGTTTTCAATCCATTACCACATTCAAGGGGCATAAAAATTTGGCCCAGTCTTTCAGGCACATATTGGTATGTCACTGATTGATTTTTATTAAAAGAGGAATAGTACTCATCTGGTTACTCTTCAATTATTTCATTTATTTCTTTTGGAAAGATGAGTATTTAAGGAAAGATGTGCCCAAAGTACTTACACTTTACTTGCCCCCAAATCACATAAAATTTCATTCTTTTGACAAATATTTAGTGCCTACTATATACCAGACACTGCTCAAGGTGCTGGGGTTAAAACAGTGAATAAGAGAGAGGTGGTCGCAAGCCATTTATACTCTACAGGAGGAAAGGATAAAAAGCAAGCTGATTCAAAAACGATCTCAGAGAGCGATGAGTACAGTGCAGGATAACAAGATAATAATGTGGCCAGGAAAATGCTGAGGGGAAAAACCTGAGCCACAACCTGCATGATGAGAAGCAGCCAGTCTCACTGCACCAAAATTCTTCTCACATTGAAACTGAAGACACCAGATAGCCAATACAATTCACGTGTACTGAAATAAACCTCCCTAGAGATTCTAAACTATGTTTTTCCCCTAAAATACTCCGTGTTCATCAGTCGGTGTTAGACAATCCTTACCAATTGGTTCAAGGAAAAAAAATCAATCATGACGAATAAATAACTGCACTACAAAGTACAAAAGAGAATGCACCACTAGACAGAGAATCTGAAAGAATTTTGGCACTGTACATTCCTGCACCTGGATCCAGGAATCAAAGGAAAAGATAATGAATGACTGCCCAGTGGTGACCTGGCTGCTTGATGGGACTACAAAACAGGTACCTTGCTGAGAAATTGAACGCAGCTCTCCAGGGCTGCAGAGAACAGAATGCCTTCAGGAAGGCTGAACCAGGAAAACAGCTTGGGACCCCGCCAAGCAGGTCCTTCCTTCCTGAGGGGCGCCAAGGTCTTTCCATGACGCAGCCTCCAGCTTCTCCAGCATCTCCCACGTCCCCAACGCTCTGCATCAAGTATTAGATGCCCGTCCCCCATTTGGAAAGTCGGCAAAGCAAGAGCAAATATGTGAAAGAAGAAAACAGGGTTTTAACTTAGGGAAACCTTCAGTTTTAAGGAACCCAAGAAATTATGTAAACAAGTTCTAGAAGCAGCAGAAAAAACTGACAGTGATAATTTAGAAAATAGGATTGCGTCCAAAAATCTGAAACTAATTTGTTTTATTGTGATTTTGTGTTTTTTCAAGAGTCGGATTGGCTCAATTCTAATTCTGTCATTTACTAGCATCTTATTTAACATCTTCAGGAGTCGGACTGGCTCAATTCTAATTCTGTCATTTACTAGCATCTTATTTAACATCTTCAATAAAATAAGGATAAATCCTTATTGATTTTTTTCTACAGTTTTATAGGTATAATTGCCATGTAACATGCACGTACTTAAAGTGAACTATTTGATAAGCTTTGACATATGTATTATATATGACTGTGAAACTATCATCGCAATCAAAATTATGAATATATTCATCTCCCCCAAAAGTTTCCTTGTGCCTCCTTGGTAATCCACCCCTCCCTCACCTCTACTCCCTATATCCAGGCAACCACGGATCTGCTTCTTGTCACTATAGACTAATTTTCATTTCCAGAATTTTGCATAAATGGAATCAAACAGTATGGACTCTTTTCTCGTCTGGCTTCTTTCACTCAGGAGAATTATTTTGAGATTCATCTACGTTGTTGCACATATTAATAGTTCATCTCTTTATATTGTTGAGTAGTATTCCTTTGTACGGATAAGTCACAATTTATTCAAATGTTCTTCTGTTGATTGACATTGAGTTGTTTCTAGTTTGGGAGCTATTGCAAATAAAGCTGCTATGAACATCCTCGATAAACCTTTGTATGAATGGTTTCATTTCTCTTAGTAAATACTTAAGAGTCGATAGGTCATATGGTAGCTATGTGTTTAATATTTTAAGAAACTGCCAAACTGTTTTCCAACATGACTCTACCATTTTACACACCTAACAGTAGTAGTATATGAGAGTTCCAGTTGCTCCACTTCCTTGCCAACACTTGGTATGGTCAGTCTTATTCATTTTAGCCTTTCCAGTGGGAGCATATTGATATCTCATTTTAATTTTAATTTACATTTCCTTAATTACTAATGATTTTGAGCATCTTTTAATAGGTGCCATAAAGGCACCTATTCAAATATTTGACTGATTTTTTTTCGAGACAGAGTCTCGCTCTGCTGCCCGGGCTAGAGCGCCATGGCATCAGCCTAGCTCACAGCAACCTCGAACTCCTGGGCTCAAGCAATCCTCTTGCCTCAGCCTCCCGAGTAGCTGAGAGTACAGGCATGTGCCACCATGCCCAGCTAATTTTTAGTTGTCCAGCTAATTTCTTTCTATTTTTAGTAGAGATGGGGTCTCACTCTTGCTCAGGCTGGTCTTGAACTCCTGAGCTCAAGCAATCTTCCCGCCTCTGCCTCCCAGAGTGTTAGGATTACAGGCGTGAGCCACCGTGCCCGGCCTGACTGATTTTTAAATTAGGTATTTTTCTCATTATTACTGGGTTATAAGAGTTCTTTTATGTATTCGTGTTACAAGTTCATTGCCTGATTTGCGTGTTGCAAGTATTTTCTCCTAGTGTGTGGCTTGTGTTTTCACTTTCTTAAGCATTCTTTGAGGAAAAAAAAAGGTTTTTAGTTCATAAAGTCCAATTTATTAATCTTTATAGTTGGAGCTTTGTGTGTCCTATCTAAAAAAAATTTTGCTGAACCCAAGATCACTAAGATTTTATTCTATGTTTTCTTATAGAACTTTCACAGTTAAACTTTTACATTTAGGTCTATAATTCATTTTGAATTAATTTTTTTGTATGGTATGAGGTAAAGGTCAAGGCTTATTTCTCCAAATGGCTATCCAATTGTTCAAGCACCTTGCTGAAAAGATTATCATCTTCCCCACTGAATTGCTTTCTTGGCACCTTTGTCAAAAATCAATTGGTCATATATATGTGGATCTATTTATAGACTCTTTGATGTTCCACTGATCTATATAACTCTCTTTACTCCACCACCACATTATCTTGTTTATGGTAGTGTTACAGTTAGCTTTGAAATCAAATAGTATAAGTCCCACAACTTGTTCTTTTACAAAATTATTCTTAGATCAGTCTACGTCCTTTACGTTTCTATACAAATTTTATAATCAGTTTGTCAATTTCTACAACAAAGTCTACTGATATTTTCATTGGAACTGCATTAAATCTATTGAATACTCTTAATGACATTGAATCTTCCCATCCATGAACACAGAATCTCTTTCCATTTATTTGGATCTTTAATTTATCTCAGCAATGTTTTGTCATTTCCGGTAAAAAAGTATTGCGCATCTTTTATCAAATTTATCCAATTTCATATTTTTGATGCTCTTATAAATGATATTTTTAAATTTCAGTTTTAAATTGTTCACTGCTGGAAACATAATTGATTTTTATATATTACTTGGATTCTGCAACCTAGCTAAACTCACTTGTTGGTTCTAAAAGCCTTTTCGTAGACACCTTAGAATTTTCTAGAATCATTTGTCTGCAAATAAAGACAATTTTACTTCTTCCTTTGTAACCTGTATGCATTTTATTTCTTGAAATTCCCTTATTGCAGTGACCAAGACCTCCAGTACAATGTTGAATTGAAACAGAAAGAGCAGACACCCTTGCCTTGTTCTGCATCTTAGAGGAATATTATTCATTCCTTCACCACTAGGATGGTAACTGTAGGGTTTTCCATAAAACTTTCTGTTTTATTCTTAAAAGTATCTTCTCTTTTGGTATCTTCTGTTTTACAGATAAACCTACAGCTAGATCTTCTCATGATCGAACAAAAACTAAGTTGCTAGGTTTTCTAAAAGTCAGCAATCTGTAGTTCCACTCACAACATACATAAATTTATTGTGGAGTAAATTCAATTACTCTACTTGTAACTGTCTGAATACACAATTCAATTTAATATACCAAAGATAAATAAGTATTTCTGTAATCCTAAACTTCAAAAGCACCTTTGGATCTGTAAAGGATCATTTAAAAAATAAGCATTCCATATATTTCAGAATATTTTCTCAACAAGATTATTTTCTTAACAGAAAGAAAAAAAGAAACAACACTCTGCCAATTCTATCTACTCTATCCTCAGTTTCAAAATACCCAGAACCTAAAAAAACAAACAAACAAACAAAAAAAACACCTCTGCCTTCTAATTGAATATAAATGCATGAAAAATCATTGGATTCGAGGTCATTTAAATGCTCACCCCGTCCTACCAAAAACTCGTGTTTTCCAAAACACCATCAGTGAGTTATATTAAACATTTAAGTATGTCAGATAATTCTAAATATATAAATACAGAAATTTAATTTACATTTATTCATCCAGTGGAATAAGCAGCTCTGTTACACTTCACTCAGGTAATCTGGATCTTCCTACACTTACGTTTCTTGGACACCAAGTAGTCCTCCTCTCTTGGTCTTCACTTAAGCCACAGGTTCTTAAGCTTGACTATACATCGGAATCAGCTGGGTAGCCTCAAGTTCTGATGATGAGGTACCACAGCCAGAGATTCCTATCTAGAGTCTTTAAAAGTGGGGATTATAAAAGGTCTTCACATAATTCAAATGTGCAGACTTAGGCTTTTTGCAGGAAGAGATGTTTCTCATGGTCACTGCCAATCTGCAGCACCATACTTCAGAACCTAGGAGCTTTGCCCAACCTAACTCCTAATCAGACACTGATGGAATTCAATAATTGCATTCAGATTCCTACATTCATTTCTATTTCATATCCAGAATTTCACAGGATAAATGTAAATCTCTAACTGTATTTTAGTCATTCCTCTCTAATCCACGTCTAAGTTCCACAAAGTTAGGCTGAAGGGAAATTAACTCAATATACTTTGATGATTAAGGTTAAACAGTCATTATGGTTTTTTACTTCTATTTAAAAGAAAGGGACACATCCACAAGCCATCTGTAATTTTAGAGAATGCATGGTAAAATTACCAATTTCCCAAATATAAAATAAATACCTAAACAAGTCTTCATTGTGATCCATATGATTCACCACCACTTGTAAATTTCAAATAGATTGTCAATGCCCATTCACATTCTGGGTTCAAAACTGACTCCCTCTAGACTTTAAGCCCTTAAACTCCTGAGAGTCTTCAACCAGTGTTTTCCATTTTGTCAAACCAGACCAGTTTATTATAATTATCATTTCATCATCTAGAAGTGGAAACAACACCTGTATCACAAAGACAGTGTGAGGATTAAGCAGCAAAAGCACTTTGGCACTGTGTGGAGTGCTCTACAAATTTTAATTTATTTACAGCAGAAATTCTGCCTCATGGGAACTATGTGAGAAGCAGAAGCAAGAAGGGTAGCTACACGCCAATACACAGGAACACCAGCAGGTGCTGAGGGAAGGGAGGGCAGTAAACAACCTACTGAGGAGCTTTCGCACGCAGCCTCTTCACAGATTAATAGCAAAAGAAACGTCTATTGCAGGACTCACACATCTCAGATTGACTGGTTACTTGCAAACATATGTAAATTTCATCTCCTTGGAAAACTGCTAAATAATACAACTTTGCCAACATGCAGACCCAGGCACTCTGATCCCTGCCAATGTAGCTCAGGTACCTCTGGGACGTAATGGATGTGCAAGCCGAAACACGTGTGCACGTCTGAAAGGCTGAACCAACACGTATCCATAAATATTATGAATAATACTCGCGAGAATGTACGGCTTTCTCCTAAGCAGCGCTTGAAGCACTTTACTCAAATAAAGTCACTTTCACATCACCCCTTCTTTGCCTTTCCTGAGTATTACGCGTGTGCTGAGAGTTGGGGTGCCTTACGCAAAGTCTTGACGGAGTGGGGAGACGGCCCTGGACCCCTGCCCGCCTGCCCGTTAGCCTGAGCCGCCGTCCCGAAAGGGGATCGTGTCCAGGCCAGCTTCCTGGAGACACACCTGCGCCAGCACACACCCACCGCGGTCACGTCACTGGTTCCGCGGCCACCTGGGCAAGGACCAAAGTCTGGAGGGAATTCCCTCAGCCATGAGCGATGGGAAAGCGGGACCAGGGCGAGTTTTGAAAACTGGAAGGGGAGAAGGGGTTAAGGAGACACAAAGGGGAGGGATCATTGCTACTTACCCAGCCCTCGAAAGTGTCCGAGGCGCCGGCTGTGCGCAGCAGCTCCTGGAATTGCAGGGTGCAGTTGGCCACGAAGTGGTCGTAGCCCAGGGGCGTCTCGTGGAAAACGGCCAGCTCAAGGTGGCCGCCGTCGGTGACGTTAGCGCAGAACTCCTCATTGTACGTGGGTTTGTTGGTCTTCTGCTTGGTGCTAGTCTGGCCCACGCGCACCTGGTCCACGCTCACCGTCAGGTAGGGGTCCAGCAGCTGGTGGCCCTTCTTGAAGAGCGAGTGGCGCAGGGACCAGCGGGTGGGCTGCAGCCCCACGGCCTCGCCGATGCGGACCCTCAAATAGCCATTGAACTTCATAGTGCCAGACGACATGCCGGCGCCGCTGCCCCGGCCCCGGGGGGCCGCGCTGGCTCGCAGCGGGAGAGCGGGGAGTCCCGGCTCAGGCCAGCCCTCGCGGCAGCCGCAGGAGTCGAGGCAGCTCTGGGGAAAAGCAGCGCCCAAGCCCCCCTCGACCGGCCATTCTGCCTCCTCTGTGGGACCTTCCCCTCCCCTCCTTCCCTTCCTCCCGAGGTGGAAAGGAGGGGAGCCCGGCGCCGAGCCCTCTGCGGGCCGGGGAAGCCGGGTCGTCCCTTTGGAGCGCGCGGCGCTTCCCGGGGGCTCGCGCGGGACTCGCCCCTTCTCCAGGGCCAGGTAGCTCCTCTCCCCGAGAGCCGGAGCGACCCGTCCGGTTAGCTCCAGCCCCGAGCGTCTCTTCCCCCGCCTCCTCCTGCCTCTCCTCCTGCCCCCGCCTCCGCGGACTCACGCTCTCCCCCCCTCGGCGAGCTTCAAACCAGGAAGCAGCTGCCGCCGCATCCCCGGCGAGAACCTCGCGCCGCCAGGCTCCAAGTTCTCAGAGCCCAGCGCCCGCTCCCGCGCCTTCCGGACCCCGGGGGCGTGGCGCGCGGCCCTGCGGGGGGTGGGTGCCCGCGCCCCCCCGCCTGCCCCGCCCTGCCCGGGGGTCTGGCCGTGCGCTACCGCAGGCGCTGTCAAGAAGGGGAAGGGTTGGTGGCCCAGCCCTAGCAAACACCTGAGGCATGGGAAATTGGCCTGGGGGACTGGGGGCGGGGGTGCTGGAAGGAGGGGAGGATGCTGAGGAGGAAGAGCAGCAAAGAACCTGTGCAGCTAAGAGTCGCCCGCACCCTCTCTGCCAGCCTCCGCGGTGGGCTGCTGACCCTGCCTGCACGTCTGGGAGAGGCCCTGGCCGGAGGCGGGCGCGCGGCGGGGAGGATCTTTTTCCTAATCTTTACAGGGATGGCTCATCCCGGGGTCAGTTGGAGCGCATCCTGTTTGTGCGCCTTTCCTGCAGAAGGTAATTACACAGTTGTGTGTGTGTGTGTGTGTGTGTGTGTGTGTGTGTGTGTGTGTGTGGTTTTATTAATAATAGGACACAAGTACTGATGGAAATCCTGTCCGCCTCCTTCCTCAGAGAGGTGTGTCATGTTGCATAAAGAGCAGGAAAGGTCGGTTCTTCAGGGGACAGACATGGCCAAGATGTAATCATTCTCTTCCTCTGCGAGTGGTTCCTGGTCCACCCAGCCCTGCATGGCAAGGGCATAAAATACGCACACACACACTGTCCCTGACACTCATAGGCGGAAGAAATCGCCTTTTCTAGGAACACTCCAGGTTGTTGTTGTGTTTGTGACGTCTTCGGATGTCTCCCACCCCACCCAGTGGCTCCTACAGTTTTTGTGCCCTGAAAGGACCTTGCAGTCTACTGTGTTCTGTGGCAAAGCTTGCTCCCTGAGGGCCAGCCACAACCAATTTGCTTCCCATAAAGCCTAGGCCATTCTTAAGATACTTAATTACTTCTGTCTTGCTGTACTGGTTCCCTTGGAGCAGGTTCATCTTTCTAGGCCCCTCCTCCAGGGCTCTGTTCAGGGCTTTGTTACTAAGTTCTCAACAACTTCACGTGAGTGGAGGCCTCCCCTGTAACAACTGCACACAGTAGAATGAAAACAAGTAAGAACAATGGGCCGGGTGGGAAAGAGCCTGTCTTAAAAACTCCAAAACTTCCTTAGAGACCAGAGCAGGACAGGGATGCAGCTCCCCACTCTAATGACACCCTAGCTTTAGGCAGGGCTTGTAAAGCACTCTCCCAAACATCCAGGGGCTCTGGCCTGGCCCTACTGCTCCAGGGACAGAGGTCAAATTGACCGTTTGGGTCAACTCTGTCACCCTCCGTTCCAAAGAGCTGAACTCTGGCTTTAAGAACCACTACAGGATTTGCTGCTGTTGGGCTTTGGCACTAAAAGAAGACAGTCCCCAAATGGTGGGTGGCTACACAGTTGCCCTGGGATTGGAATGTGAGGGACACCAGACACTCCATCTTCACCCTATCAGTCAGTGCTGGTCAGGCCCCAGGGCGGGCAGTGGTGACAGAGCAGTGGGCAGGACAGCCAGGGTGCCTGCCCTCCTGGGGCTCACAGCCCCACAGGGAGGAGAAGTGACAAATAGAAGGTGACACATGCAGAGGGTGCAGTGAAGGAAAAATCCAAGGTGCCTGGGGGATGATGCAAGCTGGATGGGTGGTCGGGGAAGCGTCCCCCAAAGAAGCAAACAGCAAAGGGATCTGCTGATTCAGGGTTCCTGAGAAAAGGGATGGTTTGACTTGTCTGAGAACAGAAGGGACTCTCTGTGGCTAGAGCCAAGGAAGGTGAGAGGAGAGTGGCTGAAATGAGCCTGAAAAGGTGGTCACACTGACCAGACTGGTAGGTCATGGGAAAGTCTTTTGTTACTATCTAGGGGCTACTGGAAGCTTCTGAAGGTTGTTAAGCAGAGCCAGGACACCATGAGATTTGTGTTTTAAAATCTCTCTCTGGAGCTGTACAGAAAATGGATGGGAGGAACAGCATGAGTGTGGGGAGACCAGTTAAGAGGCTGTTGCCAAAGTCCAGAGGAGAGAAGATGGTGGCTGACACTTGGGTGGTGGTGGTGGAGATGAAGATAAGTAGGTTAATGTGAGCAGCGTTTAGGAGGTAGAATTGGCAGGTCTTGGTGATGGATTGGACGGAATGAGGAAGATGAAAGATCAAGGATAACTTGCAGAATCTGGGTGAGCAACTGTGTGGATGGGGAGCCATTAGGGAGTTAAGAAACATGGGGAAAGGAGATTTGTGGAGGTTGATGAAGAGTTCAAAACTTGTCAAGTTTGATACACCTTTAACACATATAAGTGGAAATCTGAAATAGGCAATTGGCTGTGTGACTGTGATCCTCAGAGGGGCCATCTGAGCTAAAGACACAAATTTAGGAGCCATTGGTGTACAGATAGTTATCAAAGCTAGAAGAGTGGATGAGACCCTGCTGTGGGAAAAGATAGGAGGGGAGTGTAGCTTGAGAAGGGGGCCTAGGATAGAGCCCTCCAGCAACTCCAGCATTTATGGGTAGAGGAGAAGCAGGCAAGGAGACTGAGAGACAGCAGCCAGGGAGGTAAGAGAAAATCCAGGTATTGTGGAAACCAACCAAAAAGTTTTCAAACAGAGAGGAACCATCAGTCAAATGATGCTAAGAGATTAGGTAAACAAGGAATAAAGAATGCCAGGTGCAGTTGGCAATGGACAGGTCCTTAGTAATCTTTGGGCAGTTTCAATAGTGGGGTCGGGGTGGAAGCCTAATGGAGTAGTTTAGGGTGAAAAATAAAGCAGTAGAGAGAATAAGTATAGACACTCTTTCAAGAGGTTTGGCTGCAATGGGAAGGAGAGCAAGAGCTGAGGAGGAAGATGGAATCACCAGAAAGAGGGTTCCTTTCGCACAGGTGAGCAACCCCCAGGAGAAAGACCGTATATGGTTCTGAGAATGCAGAAGGGAATGCCATCCAGACACAGGGGAAGGGATGGGCCTTAGTTCAAAAAGAAACATCGATGTGCGTGGCGTGGCTCTCAGCCTGTTGTCCAAAATTGCCTGATGGAAGTCACACATGTAAAGTGAGACATTTGAGTCCCAAAATGTCTCACTGCACAAGCAAAGTACAGGATCCCTATGGTATTAGTCAAGCTATTTTCTCACTGTCACACTCACATACTTTTTCTCTCTTCGTTTCCCCCTCATCATCTGTTGGTTTTGCTTTCTTCTCTTTGTTCCTCATTTTCTTTCCTGTAACTGGCTCCTTCCATACAGCTGGGAAGATGGTCACCAGCAACCCCAACTTCCCAGCTTAACAAGGATTGTTTCTACCAGCATCTTGATTGTCTCCAGCTTATGTCATGTGACATGAGGTGGCTTTCCGGGGACACAACAGGTAGTAGACAGCACACAGCACAGTACGAGGCTGTACTGGCTGCCAATGCAAACCTCTCCTATGTGAAACTTTTATCCAGGACTGGCCCCAACTTTTAAGGAAGACAAAGGAGCAAGAAGTCCCCTCTCTCCACACATCCCACCCTGCTCACTAGAGGCTTGTGGGTAATGCAACTATTGCAGTGTAGAGAGATCTGAATTGACTGCTTTAAAATCTGTATTCCAGGTCCTCTTATAGACTAGAGAGGGGTTTTTTTTTCCACTGTCACTGTTACTGTTTCTTAGTCACACTATAACTTTGGACTTCTCTTATATACAATTCCTAGTCCATTATCTAAATGCTTTTTTAATTGATTGGTTGCTTGACTGACTGAATCACTGCCATTTACTGCCATTTTTCTAATTTCTTAAGGAACATTTCGTGCAACCCCCATTCCATTAAATAGAATTAGAGAATTTAGAGAATAACACAGCCAGGTCAAAAATTACCCCATGTTACAATAAAATGGCACAGCCTTTGGAGGGCAAATTGACCCCATATACATGAAGAGCTTCAAAGTAAAATAGGTTCTATGCCTGAAGATGTCCAGCCATAGTCGAATGGTTAAATAAATTATAGAATAGCAACTAAATGGAATATTATGTAGTTATTAAAATTATGTATAATAAACAACATAGAAGAACAATAGTAAATAATATTTAAAAACCAGATAAGAAATATACATATGCTAATAAGTAGATAAAATATGTATACCCAAGGATAAAGATAGGAGTACAACACAGGTAAAGAAAGCAGTTCTTAGAGCATTACACAAATAATAAATAGACTTACTTTAAAGGGCTCTGAAGATAAAATAATTCACATAAAGCAACTGATATATTGCTGGGTACATGGTACACTTCAGCTGTTACCTTGGCTTCCATATTATAATTTATTGAGCATTAACAGCATTGTAACAAGGTGCTTGATGAATATTATTCATTTGATCCTCATGCCAGCCATATGAAGTAAGCATTATTAGTATCTCTATTTCACCAATAAGGAAACCCAGGGTCAGAAAGGTTAAGTGAATTGGATCACATAGTTAATACATGATAGAGCTGAGATTTGACCCATTTTTTGAAAAATGCACACCTAAGCCCCATCCCAGAATGATCCTAATGCATAGCAGGATTGAAAACTATTGCTGTCCACTGAGAACAAGGGGAAAGAAGAGGGATAGTCTCAGCGGACAGGACAGAATGGTATGCAGGACGGGGGTCCTAGCAATGCCATTCCATATCCTTTTCTACATATGCAAAGATACCTCTAAATAAGGGGGCCACAATGTCCTACTTATGGGACAAAAAGAACAAAAATTTCACAGATAGGGTAACATTTCCCAGACTGGAAGAAAGACACTAGGCTCATATTGAAAAGGATGCAATATATTAGGCAGAATGAGTAAACAAAACCAAGCACCTAGATATATCATTGTGAAGCTTCTGGACTTCACAATGGATAAAGGGAAGATCTTCACTGACTTAGAGGAAAAAACAGAGGCATAGTGAGGTGGTGGGGGATGAGATCAGAGTAGTAAGGACTTCAGTTAGCCAAAGAATCCTGACATCTTGACACACCAGTCCATTAGGATGTCAGTGGCTGAACAGCTCATAATGGGAGAGGAAATCAAGGAAAGGAAGTCCAAGGGGGAACCGTCCCGAGAGGGCAGGCAGATCCAGTAGATGGGCAGAGCTTCTCATCCTTCCTCGGGCTGCTTCGAAAGAAGGGCCTTAAATTACTATTTGCCTCAAAAATGCACTTAAGTAAGACAGAGAGTCCAGGGACTAAGATCAGAACAGAGGAGCAGGCATAAAAGTAATGCCCCCATTAAAAGCAGTCAAGTTAGTAACACTTTGTACTGACAATTGCCTAGACATAGCCTGGCAATCAACAGCAACGAGTCTATAAAACATCTCTGCCACTGTCTCCTAACAGGAAAATCGAGTGAGGGTAAATATTCTATGTGCAAAGAGAACAAACACAAATCTCTCCCATGGCTGATTTATTTTTTGACATAACTCACCTAGTTGAATCCACTCATATTAGAATATTTTTGTTTGAAATCTTTTACATTATCTTATTGCCTTTCTAGCAGTAGTATGGAACCCTGGAAAACTCTACAGCCATTCTGTTAAGAAACGGATTTATAAAAGCCTGATTATAGTTTTGTGGATTAAAAAAATACTCTGTATACAATAAAAAGAAAGAGATAAATAGTTTAGGGGAGCCAAAACTGATTGCATGTAGTCACCTCAAACATTTTTTTGCATCCACTTCTGTAATAACAACTTAAAGTAGCACGTCAGCAAATGAAGGAAAAATACCTTTCCAAATTAAAATAGTTTAACATTTTTAAATTCTGAATGCAGAACCTACTATCACTCCTCATTTTAAATATTTTTTCTTGACATTTTGAAACAGCATTAGTTATAGAAGCATGTGAATATGGTTTCAAATAGTAATCATTTTCTCTAACCCTGTTATTAGTATCCCTAATGGTCAGGTTGTTCCATTAACCTTTCTTGTTTGGTTCTGGTCCATTAACAAGCCAAGGGGTTATTAACTCAAGGTTTTAGATTGTAAGGCTTGTGGAAGAAACCTGTGAAAGGAATATGACTATTTTATTCTAATAGCATCTTTCTCCTCAAACTTTGTTGGTTATTCCCCATGTCTTGATGGCATTCTCTGGTTCACTCAGTGACCGTTCAATCAGTAATTCTATTCTGGTCATTGGGCATCATACTTGGACTTCTCAAAGTCCTCTGGAATTGGCTTTAGGTCATCTATAAAAACCTCTACACGCTCGTTCAGTCTTTGAATTGAATAGTTTTATAATGATGAAATTTAATACACAAAATGTTTTTTTTCAATTCAAGTGATCTTAAATATTACAATCACTCAGGTCTTTTTGGCTATGTTTTTTCATAGCTGCTGGGGGTAGGGAGATCTTCACTTTAAACTGAGTATTTTGGCCAGGCGTGGTGGCTCACACCTGTAATCCTAGCACTCTGGGAGGCCATGGCGGGCGGATCATTTGAGCTCAGGAGTTCGAGACCAGCCTGAGCAAGAGCAAGATCCTATTTCTACTAAAAAAATAGAAAGAAATTAGCTGGACAACTAAAAATATATATATATATATATATATATATATATATATAAAATTAGCCAGGCATGGTGGCACATCAGCTAGGCTGATGCCATGGCACGCTAGCCTGGGCAACAGAGTGAGATTCTGTCTCATAAATAAATAAATAAATAAATAAAGTATTTTACCAGGATGTAGCCATTAACCACTTACTATAATTGCCATTATAGATTTTCACAATATAATTATTAGTGAAAAAAGCAGACTATCTAACCATAATTCCAACAGGATCCTATTTGGTGTAAATCATGCATGTGTATGTTGTGTATGTGTGTAAATTTGGAAGGATGTTAACAGTGGTTGTCGTAGGTCATAGATTACAGTAGAGTCCACGTAGTGTAGAAAACAGCAACTCTGGAGCCAGGCTGTCTCTGCCCCAAATCCTGTCTCTCCCCAATATTAACTGTATGAACTTAGTCTCTACCTACCCTTCCTGTGACTCAGTCTTCTTATCTATAAAGTGATTTGCTGTGACTTTTATAAAAGTTATTATATGTAAAGCACTTGGAAGAGTGCCTGGCACATAGTAAGCAACTTCATAAGTGTTTATTATTGTGGGTGGCTTTTTCTTCTTTTCATTTATCTGTATTTTTTTATTTTTCTATAATGAAAGTTTTAGCAAGGTATTTCAGCTAATATTATATTTTTAAAAGGTTGACTTTAACCCTTTCAAATTTTAATCATTTCCTGTTGTCATTCTGGTGAAGCTTGAAAGTTTTCTGGTCTTGGCAATAAAGAAAGCAGTTTGGCTCCTGTTTCTAAGAGCTTATAGTTCATAATAAGAAGGCATAAAAGATCTTTTGTCCTTGAAATCCTCGTAAAGTGTAAAATTTTCACATGAACTCCAATCATCTTTCTCATGCAACGACAAAAATTTAACTTTTGCAAAACTGGTCAAGACATATTTCTACATTAAAATCCCCCAAATTCCCTGCTCCCCACTCCCTAGCTTTTAGAATTCTTAATTGAGTCATTTGTTTTGAACACAGAAAGTTAGCAAATGTTTATTCTAGATACTGGAAGAGCAAAGTAAGTAAATCAAGGTACTGCTTCTTTTCAATACTAATTTAATGAAATCCCACTATGCAGTCAACATAATTTTAGCTCTAGAAGCCAGCTAGTGATAGCAAGGCAATTCAGACCTTCCAACCATGCCTTTATGGGGGGACACAGGGAGTTAGATGGCCCAGAAATTGTCTTTTTTTTTTTTTTTTTTTTTTTGATAGGGTCTCACTCTGTTGCCCAGATTGGAATGCAGTGGCATCATCACAGCTCACTGTAACCTCAAACTCCTGGGCTCAATCAATCCTTCTGTCTCAGCCTCCCGAGTAGCTGGGACTACAGGCATGCGCCACTATGTCCACCTAATTTTTCTATATTTTGTAAAGATGGGGTCTCACTATGTTGCTCAGGCTGGTCTCAAACTCCTGGCCTCAAATGATCCTCCCACCTCTGCCTCCCAAAGTGCTAGGATTACAGGTGTGAGCCACTGTTCCCAGACAATTGGCATTTTTGACAATACTTAACGAACCCAGGTAAATCTTCTGTACTCTTGTCTATCCCCAGGCATAGCAGAAAATAGCATTCAGAAACTTTGGTTTCCGTCTCCAAAACTGCTAGATGACCTTGGACAAGTCATACAATTGCACAGAATTAAATGAGAAGCCAAATTTGAAGTACATGGCAATACCCTACAGCATTCTATAAATGTTACTAGTTCTGCCTTACCCTGCTGCTCACCTTCCCTTCCACCTGCCTCATCCTTGCTCCCTCACGTTCAAGGCCACGTGCCCCTCTGGGATGAGGAAGACCAGGCAGGGGGCTCAACCCTGCCGCCTGCAGACATCCTTCAAATCAGAGGCAGTTTCTGACACATTCTCATAGTCCAAATGTAATCACTTAAACTGAGATTCGGAATATGGAGGAACATTTGAAAAATAACACAGTAACAAGAAGGACAAAAGAGAGCTCTGGTGAGTATGACAAAAAGAAAGGAAAAAGATAAGCTCATGAGTGAAATGGGTGTGGAAGTACAAAAATCACATTGAGTACTAAGATGAAACTTGGGCTTGCTACAGGAGAAAGGAAGCCAACAAAGGAATTTTACACATTTCCCCGAGTTACTCATTTCAAGAGTCCGAACAACTGAAATCAGGAAACACCTGTGCTTGTTCATATTAGTTAGGAAATGACTTTAAAAACTTGGACTCAGTTTGAGATAACTGATGGCAGGCAGTGATATCATTCTAGCATCTATATTTCCATGTAAATGCACAAGCTATTTCTCTTAGTTTGGGTCTATTTTTATAATAGCAATCACAGACTCAATGTATTATATTTATGGGATGATTGTTATATTTTGAGTTTTAAAATTACCTGGCATTTAGCTGCATGTTTGTTTTTTGTTCCCACTTATAATTATTGAAAGATCATTATAATCACCCAGAAATATGACCATCATTACTTTCAGATGAAAATTAAAGTGTGAAATAAACGTTTTAAGATAAAAAACAAAAATACAGTATTATAATAAGAAGATGGGCCAGAAAGTAAAAATAAGAACACAGAAAGAAAGAGTCTGTTTGAAGATATGCTAGAGAACTCTAGACCAAACCTTTATTTTACAAAGGAGAAGCCAGAATCAGAAGTTGAGCACTTGCCAGGTTGTTTATTACACATTCTCTGGGTCTTCAGAATGTGGGCCCAGAGCTTGAGGTCCACATACTTAAAGACCTATTCTCAAGTAAACTACTGATTCAACAGGCCTTACTGCTGATCAATGTATATAAACAGCATTATCATTTACATTGCTTTGAGATGCTTTGTTAAACAATAAAGTAAAACATAAATTATGGTGATAGAAATCAACTTTCTTAGAAATACAGTATTGAGCAAGTTTGTTTCTGGCATTTTCTTTGATGTGTGTGTTAAACTATAACCAGTGAAAAAAGTTATTTTTGTTGTTTTAAAGAAAATTACAAGTTAAGTTTTGTGCCAGTGAACAAAGTTTGTAGAGATATTTTATTGTCTTATAATTTTACTGTATCCCACTTTTAAAACTAGAAGCATATTACAGTATACTTTGTTCTACCCAAATTTTGTGTTAAACTCTAGAAAAATGTCTTTTCAATGTTTGATAAACACTGTAATGAGTCTTACAGATGTATATTCATGTTAATTAATCATGAAAATTTAAAAATGTTAATTATAATAATTTAAATGAACTTCAACAAACTAATGATTATTAGACTATGAATATATAGTAATCATCATGAACAGTGGCCTGACAGAAATGAAAGAAAGACCTTTAAATAAAAAAAGGAAAAATGTGATTGTGTGTTTTAGAACTTTATTATACATAGTACACAAAAACATACATATGAGAACACCCACTTCTGGCTGTACAGAGAGGCTGGTGCTGGACTTGTCCTCCCATTAAAAACAACTAGAAATACATGAAGTAATTTATTCCAGGCATTCAACAACAAACACTGCAGGACTGTGATCCTTGGGAGAAAGGAAACACAAAGTGATCTGCACATCCTCTTCAGCTTTCTCCCTGGGGACACAAACGGGACTAAAAGGAAGCAGAATCCAAGGAAATATTGCAGTGTTGCTGAACTGAAGAGATCAGGATAAAAGTTTAGAGTGGCTGTCATTCCTGGAATTTGTCAGGGAGGGTACCAGAAAGGAAGGAGTTGTGCAGGACAAAGAAGACTTCACAGAGGTTCCCTGCAGCCCACGTGCAGGATGAGACTTCATGAGGCTTAGCAGAGAATGGCTGCTGTCAGTAAGAGAGCTGGGCCAAGATGTCACAGGCTGTGCAGTGCTGAAAACACTGGAATATTGGCTCAGCCACAGTGAAGAGCCTTTATTAAGCACCTTGTGCATTCAACTGAAACTCCAAAGAGGCCACACCTTAGGAATAAGTACCATGCCCCAGAGAAAGGGCCATGCCTCAGGACTAAGGACAAGATTGAAATAGAACTGTTTTAATAAGTAATAAAGTCTAGCAAGATCAAGAGGATTTTACAATAATTTAACAGCCTGACAGAATAAACCTCAACACCCTTTAAAAGAAGATAAGATAGTCTGGATCCAGACTCTCTATAATTCCATTGTAATAATATTAGCAATAATTTAAAAAATATCCGACCATGTGAAGAAGTAGGAAAATGTGACCCATAATCAAGAAAAGACATAGTCAATAGAAGCAGAATCCAAGATAGCCTGATGTTGGAATTACCAGATGAGGTTCTTAAAACAGCTATTATAAATATATTTAAGGATGCATGGGAAAGATGAATATATTGAGTAAACAGATGAGGAGTTTCAGCAAAGAAATTAACCAAATGTATATGTTAGAAATAAAAAGTAAATATTTTAATTATAAAATTTACTAGATAGTTGGAGCAGGTTGGAGATGGCAAAAGGATGGGTCAGTTAACTCTAAGAGAGATCAATAAAAACTATCCAATTTAAATTGTAGGAAAAAATTGAAAAAAATTATGAACAGAGCTCAGTGACCTCTGGAACAACACTAAGTAGCTAGTTTGTACATATGTGTGTGTGTGTATATGTACCTATAAAATTAGAGTTCTAGTAGGTTAAAAGAAAGAAAAAATGAGGTAGAATATGAAGAAATAATGGCTGAAAAATTCTTCTAATTTGGTGGAAAATATCAGCCTACTGATTGAAGAATCGACAAACTCTAAGCAGAATAAAACACACACACAGAGCTACATCATAGTTTAAAAGACTAAAGATCAAAGATAAAATGTTATAAACAGAGAAAAAAGTCAATTACATACTATGAATGTAATGTAAATGTAAATGTAAAACTATGTAATCATAGTTGATTTCTCATTATAAACAATGAAGACCAAAAATGGAATAGAAGAAGTTGTCAACCCAGAATTCTATATGTAGTAAAAATATCTTTCAAAAATGAGAACAAAAAAGACATTTTCAGATAAATGAATTCTGGGAGAATTCATTGTAAACTATAAGAAATACGAATAGAAGAATTTTTTAGGATGATGCGAAATGATAGCAGAAGGAAACCTGAATTACCAGAAATGATAAATAAATGTGTAAAGAACTTTATTTTTCCCTTCTCATAATTTTTAAAAAAGACAACAGACAATTCAAAGACAAATATATTGTAGGCTTTTAACTCATGTAGAAGTAAAATATGTGACAACAATAATAAAAAGGACAGAGAGTTAATAAATTTGTACTATTGTAAGGTTCTTACATTTTACACAAAGTGGTACAATATTAACTCTAAATAGACTGATAAGATTGTGCAGTCCAATATCGTAGTCACTAGCCACAAGTGACTAAATGTAAACTTGAATTAACTAAAAATAAATAAAATTTAAACTTCAGTTCCTCAGTTGTCCTAGCCACAGGTTTAAGTGGCCACATGCAGCTAGTGGCTACCATAATGGAAAAGCACATAGAACAATTCCATCACTGAAGAAGTTCAGTTGAAGAATGTTGCCCTAGAGTAACCACTAAAAAATAAAAAAAACACAGATGTATAACTTTAAAACCAGTAGAGAAATTAAAATAGAATAAGAAAAATATTTTATTAACCAAAATAAAGACAGGAAAGGAGGAAATGAGAAACAAAAAATAGATGAGAGAAGCAGAAAACAAAGAGCAAAATGATATACTTAAATCTAATCATAATAATTACATTAAATATAAATGAACTAAACAACTAAAAGAAAACAAAAAGATTGTAAAGATGAATAAAAAGCAAGATTCAACTAGATGCTTCTGCATGAGATGCACTTTAAAGACCCAGATAAGTTGAAAGTAAAAGGCGGGAAAAAGATAGATCAAGCAAATCTAAGAAAACTGGTATTGATATATTATTATTACACAAAATAAGTTTCAAGTCAAGGAGAATTATTATAATTGAAGAATGACATTCCTTGGTGATAAATGGTCATATAATCATGAAGACATAAAAATTTTAAATGTGTATGTGACTAAAAAGCTTCAAGTACAGGAAGCAAAATATAAAAATTAAATGGACATACAAATTTATAATCATAGTTGAATATTTTAACACCCTTGTCTGTAATTCACAGAAGAACTTGACCAAAAAAATATGGATCCAAAGGGTTTGAACATTATCAACCAACTTGACCTAATTGATCTTTATAGAATGCCTCACCTAGCATCTGCAGAATACACACTATTTTCAAATGCACATGGAATAGTTAACAAGATAGATCCATATGCTGAAACATAAAATATGACCCAATAAATTACAAAAGATTGAAAAATAGAATATGCTCTCTGAATCCAACAGAATGAAATTAGAAATCAATAACAATAAAATATCTTAAAACTTTCCAAATATTTGGAAATGACATAACACTATTCTAAACAACTTATGACTCAAAGAAGAAAATACAGTGCATTTAGAAAACACGTTAGGCTGAATAATAATTTAAAAAATCAAACTTGGGATACAGCTAATGCAGTGCTTAGAGGGAAATTTAAAATATTTATATTTAAATTGGAGAAAAGGGAAATTTTAAAAAGCTGAGGAAAAGGAGCAAATTAAAACCCAAGTAAGTAGCCAAAAGGAAATAATTAAGAGCAGACACCAAAAAAAAAAAAAAGAAAACAAACAATAAAGAGTATGAATAAAGTAAAAAGTTGGCTCCTTGAAAGATAATGAAATTTCTGATCCCAAAGCAAGACTGATCAAGAAAAAGAAGAGAGAAAACACAAATTACTAGTATCAACAATGAAAAAGGGACCTCACCACAGATCATATAGATATTAATAGGATAATAAGGGAATATTATGCATAACATTATGTCAATAAATTTAACTTTCTTAAAAAACACAACATATAAAACCTGGCACAAGAAGAAATAGAAAATATGAATAGCTCTATTTCTGTTCAACAAGTAAAACAGGCAAAACTCTGTGGTGATGGAAGCCAGAGCAGTGGTTGCCCATGTAGAATAGCAACTTAAAGAGGGCACAAGAAAACTCTCTGGAATGATGAAAACTCCTGTATCATGAACTTTTTATTTTGGTTAGAGAGTGTATTTTTTGGCCAACCCATAAAATTGTACCTTTAAGATGCATACATTTCACTGTATGTACATTTTATCTTAATTAAAAATAAATAAGTTACACACTCAAAACTATAACATAAAACTTGAAACACTCTGAAAATTTAAATATAATTGGAGTAAAAAGTCCCATAAGATGTGCTAGGTAGCATAATGCCAAAATTATTCTATAAACTTATTTGGAAAATTTTTCTTTCTTTTCCTTCTGAATAAAAGTTGTGAAGTTCAAACCCAACCATATTTCTTTCTATGATGATGATAATGACTGTGCTAACTTCTCCTTCCAGATTCAGCTTGTGACCTTCTGATCTCTGTAATCTCTCTGGAACCACCAAGAGGATTTAAACTCTCCCTCTCTGTTCCCTTTCCCCCCAGCATATATCTCCCTTACAGCACCTATATATTATGTTCTGGTTGTCTAAATTTTGTTATTCTCCCCATCCCATGATCTTTGAACAAAGATTTTGCTTTTATCTCATAGTAGGTGCTCAATAAATGCTGGTTGATCAAATGATTGAATGATATTCATATGGAGGTTTTTTAAGCCAAAATATACTATTGGTCTTAAGAACAGTATTTAAACATGTTCTCTTTAAATAGGATTCCCTTTCCGTTACATGTTATCTAAGAAAATATATTCTACAGGAGTATTCCAGCACCCTGAGAAAAAAATAAAACACACAACAAAAAAAACATTAGATAGCAAGTATCTATCAAGAAGTTAACAACCCAGTTCAATATTGAATGAAAAATAAAAAAGATAAAGGAAAACTATATTATGAGATAAAGTGAAGTACAGAAAGGACATACATACAGGCTTTGAATTATAAGAAGAAAAATTTACATATGGGAAGGGGATCTTTGAAATATAATCATTTTCCAAAAGGTGAGATAGATCTAAACTGTATGAAAAATATTATTTATCCTTTGAGACATTTATTAAATATTTTAAAGTAGCTTTCTAATATTACATAAACATATGATAATATTTTCTTATATCAAGTAACAATGTGGGTTGTTAACTTCTGTAGCTGTGTTGTGATTGTGGAGCTTTAGTTTCATTTTTGGTTAAGTAATGTATACTCAAATATACATAAACTCCTGAACTGAGTGAGTCTTTGCTCCTTTCAAGAAAAGCTGTTGGCTAGGTGCAGTGGCTCACGCCCATAATCCCAACACTTCGGGAGGCAGGAGGATTGCTTGAGCTCAAGAGTTCAAGACCAGCCTCTCTATAAAAAATAGAAAAATTAGCTGGGCATAGTGGTACACGCCTGTAGTCCCAGCTACTTGGGAGGCTGAGGTGGAAGGATTGCTTGAGACCAGGAGTTTGGGGCTACAGTGAGCTATAATGACACTACTGCACTCTAGCCCAGGCAACAGAGAAAAAGAAAAGGAAAAGATGTTACAGGAGATGAGATGAGAGAGAAAGCAGGACTGAAAACCTGAAAGCAAAGGGTTGCAAGTTTACTGCAAAATTTTAAAAGAAGGATGTTGTGGTAAGAAGCAAGAAAGAAGGGAAATTTTGTTAACAAACTACCCACTTACTCATAGATATCAACATATTGAAACAGGTCCACATGACAAAGTTTTATTAAATGGATGCTATATCTTTAATTAAAATAATGAAAAAATGTGTTTCACTGCCAAGCTTTCTCTATCATGTATTAGATCAGGGGTCATGATCTCGAGCTGAACTTCTTGGTTCCAAATCCTGGCCCCTCCCCTCATCCATGGGCAAGTTAGTAAACCTCTCTGTGCCTCGGTTTTCTCATTCCTAAAACAGGAATGACAATAATCGATGGCACCTGCCTCAAAGGGTTATTTTGAGGATTAAATGAGTTAATGCATGGAAAATGCTTACAACAGTGTCTCACACTGTATGTGCTCAAGAAATATTTTTTTCACTATTATGAAATGATTTTTTTTTTTGAGACAGGGTCATACTCTGTTACCCTGGCTGTAGTGCAGTGGCATCATCATCGCTCACAACAACCTCAAACTCCTGGGCTCAAGCGATCCTCCTGCCTCAGTCTCCCAGGTAGCTGGGACTACAGGCACGTTCCGCCATGCCTGGATAATTTTTTTCTTTTTTCTTTTTTTTTTTTGGTAGAGATGGGGTCTTGCTCTAGCTCAGGTTGGTCTTGAACTCCTGAGCTCAAGCAATCCTCCCACCTCGGCTTCCCAAAGTGCTAAGATTAGCAACTCTTCCTCTGGAGGAAGTGAGTTCATAGAGTGGTTAGAGGAAGCAAATGTGAGTCAGGACACACAGGCACATTCCTTACCGACCTCAAAAATTATGCAAAATGGCATGAATAATTTTGACCAAGCAAATGTTTGAGGTTTCAAACCTCAAAGTTCTAAGTAAATTTTTAAAAACAATGCGATTGAAGGCATTAACCATAAAAACAAAACAAAGCCTAAACCCTCAAGTCAGGTGAAAATCTTGTTCTGTCTTAACCACGACTTGCTGCATGATTCCTGGAAGCAGGAAAAGTTGTTCCATCACAAACACTACGAGAGAATATCTGATGGGGGGGCTGTTCCCGCCCTGAAGAAGTACAGAGTCTAGTGGAGGGGGCTTGCACCGTTTCAACAGAACATTCACGTTCTGACTAGGTATGTGCAAAGTGCCATGGCAGTCGTTCACGGGAAGGACTCAGCCCATCTGCGTGAGCTGGGAAGACAATTTACCTCGGTTATAAAGAATGAGTAGAAGTGAGCTGCGTAGACCAGGTCTTTATTCATTCTATGGATAGTCATTGAGCACCTACTATATGTTAAACACCCTGCCAGATGGGGGGAGAGATCATGGAGAGTAAGATAAATTTGTTTCTTACAGTTTGAGGGGTAGACAGAATAACAGACAATGACAACCGTGTGACAAGAGTTGTGATAAGGGTTCCAGGGGGCCCTGGGAACCTGTAGCAGAGGAGCCCATCCAGTGAGAGAAGGAGTAGGAGGATCCTTTCCCACAGGCAGTGAGTGACCACTGGAATTATTCAGGTAGAAAGAAAAGAATTTCAAACACAGGGGACATTGTGTGCAGAGGCAGGAGGCTGGAGAAGGCACAGCTGCTTTGAAGTGCTGAAAGTCTTACCTAAGGACAGAGCACTCAGTCTGAGGGAGAAGAGACAGGGCTAGAGATGTAGGAAGGTCCCAGGGCCTGTGGTCATGCTAAGGAATTTGGATCTGTCTTGAGAGAGATGAGGCTGTTGAGGGTTTCAAGCAGGAGCCAGACATGATGATACCCACATTGTTCAAGGATCACTCTGGCTATAGCATAAAAAATGGGTTGAGAGGGACCAAGACTGGGAGAAGATTGGATTATCCAGGTTATTCAACCCATGAGCAGGACAGCGGCAGAGTAAACACCAGGAAGTGGAGGACTGGAGAGCCAGTTGGGATGTAGCCGTAGAGCAGATGTTGGGGGATGAGAGCAAGACAGGGTGGAGCCCGACCCTCGGACCTCTGCATGGGGCAACTGCATGGGTGATGGCAGCACTCCCGAGAGAGGGAACACTGGTTTGGGCTGGGTGTGGTAAGTTCCATTTCAGATGAGTTAACTTTAAAAGTACCTAGAGACATCCAAGTGAAAGAAGTGGATACATGGGCTGAAGATAACAGACGGGGAAACATTAGCACCAGAAAGGTAACTAGAGTCCTGGGCACAGGTGAGACCGCTCAGGGGAGCTGTAGAAAGGGAGGACACAAGGTCTCAGGGACAGCTCTGGAGAGAGTGGGGTGTGTAGCAGGAGGGGAGCCTGGAGATTAGTGGAACAAGGAGACTGTGGTGTAGCAGGGGCTGTGATCCGCAGGGGATGAAACTTCGGTAACGTCATCTTCCATTAGCTGGTTAAGGGTGGGAGCAATAAAGCTATCTCCTGGGATTGATCCCTATGAAAACCAATTGATTTTACTATTTTCCAGAGTTAAGGCTAGCACCTCAGATTATTTGTAAATGAACTTACCCCCTATTTGTAAGTAAATGTTTCTGGTGAAATGGACCTCCAAATGAGAGAATATGGCTAGACTAATACAAGTTCATCAACATCACTAGACAATCAGCAACACAGTGCTGTGAAGAGGAGGTGAAGGAGTTATACTCTCTCTTTTGACTCAGGAGACCCACACCCAAATCTAAGTTTGAGAGACATTTTTCTTGTGTCACATAGAAAGGAACTGTTTTTCTATGCAAGGTAAGTTTCATGTGGGACTGTGGAATTGTTCTGGATTTCTGCTTGATAAACTATAGCACTGGAAAATTTTATATGAAAAAAAAATGTTTCTACCCTCATTGAAACCATAACATGTATAAAACTGTGAACTAATGCGTATTACTTTCTTCCGCACAGTCTAGCATTCGAATTGCAAGCGCTTTGGATATTTGAAATGCACAGTGCCACCTAATGGCCACAAGCGATAAACCCAAGAGGAAGAAAGAGAATAGGAACTGAAATAATAATAATGATAAAAGTAAAATCTAATAAATTTCAAGTTTCAAAATTGTACAGTTAATGGCCTGGCATACAACAATTTTATCTTTCCCCAATCATTATCATGTGAGCTACAAATGATCATATTTCAGAGATAACTATATAGATTACATTTTAAATTCAAATAATTCATGACAAACTTGAAATCATAACTTACGTACATTTTTTAAATCACAAAATCATTAGAAACACCTTGAATGACATATATATGTTCAACTAGGATAATTTTTCTTTACAAAAAGGGAAATGCAATTAGGAGGATAGGTAGAAGGACTTTATCTTGATTTCTATAGGATTAGTGCATGGCCAGTATGCTGGATGGAAAATAATTATTCCAACCACTCTCCCTGAAGCCTCTCCAGACTAGGGGGATTATGGGGCTATTGAATGAATGTTGGCTCTAGAGAAAGAAAATGAAGCTGAGATCCACTGGTTCTGTTTTGGAAAGATCCAGCCCATGGTATGACCTTTCCACAGCTCAGCTCTGGGGTCAAAGGAATTTTCCATTACTCACATATGCCACCCAACTCTGGGGGCAAAAGCGTGGAGGTGGTATGCCACACATGGAGAGGGGATGGGAGGGACACAGCTGTGTATCATCTTGGTCGCTCTCTCCTGGGGAGAAGCGATGCAGCCATGTTTGCAGCCCTAAGAACAATGCCTCCCAGACAATGCCAGGCCAGGTCTCTTTGATCTCAGCCCTTCGGAGGTGATTTGAAACATATTCTATACAAATGATAACTCTCCGTAAGAACTGCTTTAAAAATATCCTTCTCTAATTTAAAAGGGATTTTTAAAAAAAAAATAAAGTATGCTGTTTTACTGTCCCCTCCCCTGTCAAGTGAGACTTTCAAGACAACAGAAATTCCTCTAAAATGTTAGGATGTGAAAAACTGATATTTTACTGATTCATCTTTTCTGCTTGGCTTTAAGTTCTTTGGGGAGTGAAGATCACACGTTGCCCAGCAGATTGCTTTAAGCACAATTGCAAATATTTAAATATTTCTTGAGTTAACTTCCAGAATTACCTGAATTGTAAGGGGGATTTCCATAATGAGAAAGCCACACACACACACACACACACACAAAGCAAAGACTTAAACAGAAGAGTTAAAACATAAGTTATTTTATCTATGGTGTATTAGTTTATTTATTCGGAGAGTATTACAAACAATGATTTTCACAGATTGGCAGCAACAGTAACAACCACAGTAAGCCATTGTTTTCTTTACTTCTTGGGCTAGAAGTGTTGCAAAGGGAGAAGTTAAGAACCATGGGCTACATGTTCTGAAGACCAGCACTATCAATTCCAAGGCTTTACCATGTGCCAGGCACTGGAGTAGGCAGATTGCATACATTACTCCATTGAAGTCTCACCACCATCCTTCAAGACAGATGTTAATATTCCATGTTGCGGCTCAGATTTTTCTCTGCAAGCTTGAGTAACCTGAGTTCCCACAGCTAGTAAGAGGCAAAGGAGTTCAGTGTGTTTGTAGGCAATTAAATGGCTCTATCCTCTAGCTGGCCAGGGAATGGCAACCTTGGTATTGCCTGGTGATTCTCCCAGGGAAGATGTGTTTAAACATCTCTTCCAGTAATTCTGTTCAACAGGGCAATCTGAGAACTACTCTGTTGGACCTGAAGGAAGGTTTTTAGAGACCACAGGACTCTCTTTGAATCTTTTTTCTTTTGAATTTTTAAAAAAAAACACAAAATTCTTGTGTCCTCTGTTTATAAAAGCAATTTTATAAAAGCAATCCATGCCTGTTAAATCATTTTTTGAAGATACATACAGGGATTAAAAAGCAAATGAATCATTACTGATAGCCTGACCACTCAGATAAACACTGACATGGTTTTTGGTGCATCTCTTTGCAGGCCTTTTTCTATGTTTATATATGCCCAAACACATTGGTACAACAATGGAATAAAAGATGTATAGTATTCAATGATTTTTTTTAGTTTTCAATGTACTATGGACATCTTATCATGACAATAGACAGGTTTGCAGCAACATATTGAATACTCATTTTATATTCTATCCATCAATAAATCTACTGCCACAGTCAACATTTTTATTAGTGACTTGGATGAAGGGGTATACTATCAAATATTTGGGTGACAAAAAACTGGGAGGAATGGCTAATATAATAAAGAATCAGAGGCCGGGTGCGGTGGCTCACACCTGTAATCCTAGCACTCTGGGAGGCCGAGGCGGGAGGATCGCTCAAGGTCAGGAGTTCGAAACCAACCTGAGCAAGAGTGAGACCTTGTATCTACTAAAAATAGAAACAAATTAATTGACCAACTAAAAATATATAGAAAAAATTAGCCGGGCATGGTGGCACATGCCTGCAGTCCCAGCTACCCGGGAGGCTGAGGCAGGAGGATCGCTTGAGCCCAGGAGTTTGAGGTTGCTGTGAGCTAGGCTGACGCCATAGCACTCTAGCCCAGGCAACAGAGTGAGACTCTGTCTCAAAAAAAAAAAAAACATAATCCATGTTACTAAATGGGAATTATGATACTAAATTGATATAAAATTTAATAAAAAATATAAAACCTCAAACAGTGTCCATTTGGTGTCTCTGTCAAATCCCATATTTCCAGGATTGGGGAGCACACTGCCTCTCTGAGAAGGGGGTGAAGGCAAAGCAGGCAACTTGACTGACCTGTCCATGTCAGTCAGGCACTAACAAACAAGCAAGGGTAGCCAGATTAGCAGAGCAACCTAAGCAATGGAATTTGTTAATGGCCACCTTGGAACACATATGTTCCGTAAAAGGGGTATATATGCAAAGTGACCCCCAAATGCTCAGGGAGTCAAGAAGCCAAAGAATAAGGCAGACAAATTCAGTTTTTCAGTATAGGATGATTTGTTAGGGGGACTTAGGGACAGAAGCATGGTCATGGGCAGCTGCAAGACAAATGGATCTCCATACCCCAACCCCCCAGACCCACAGCTTTTATCTGGGAGAGAAAGTATACTACACGGCTGAGAGAATGCTGCTGGTGTCACAGTGTGCCACCATCAGGGGCTGTTTTAGAGGAAGAGGGAAGACATTTATAGTGAAAAGGTCATGGTTAAGGAAGCTTTTCATGTGGGAAGGCCACATTAATTTAGCTGTAATCAAATAAGGCCGCATTCAAGAAACTTAAATTAGATATACTTAAAAATATACATTATTTTGCAAAAGTCTAAATAGTATGTACTTAATAATTTCAAAACATGAAAACTATTTGTTAATTTTAAAGTTAACTAACCTTTTAATGACTTTGTTGTGTCTGCTTTTTGTTGGAAAGCATTTGAATATTTGGTTGCAGCATGGAGGTCTGCAGTTTCAGTTGATCCTCTAGATGGTATCAGTCATCTGTGACCTTAAGG